>PVKE010042602.1:0-13684 GCA_004027555.1 Craseonycteris thonglongyai
TTTTTTTTTATTTGGAAGCATTCTACTACAATATCAATCATTTTTTTGGTTTTTTTTGTTTATTTGTTTTTTTAAAGATTTATTTTTATTGTTTTTGACAGAGAGAGAGAGAGAGAGAGATACAGAGACAGAGAGAAGGGGGAGGGCCCAGAGCAGTCTCCATAGTTGCAAATCATTGTTTTTTTTCACATAGATCCATTCCACAGATGGGTGCGGGGCTGTACAGGGCAGGAACCGGGCCGTGGTCTCACCTTGGTGAGAACCCAATGGGGGCACTCCCTAGTTCAGCATATGGGTCCGCACAGGCTGGGGCCAGGATTCGATCCTCAGTTCCTGGGGCTGCAAAGTGAGCGCTTAACCCACTGAGCCATCCCAGCTTCCCCATCAATATCAATCTTTACTATGCCACATTAACAAAAAGCTCTACAGAGTTGCTCTTTTCTTTTTCAGGAATAAAGATATCTTAAGACTACTTAAAAGAACCACTGAGATTTATACTCAACCAAGGTTGGTCAATTTCTTGCTCTGACTTTATAAAGCACCATTGTGATAGAGTTAACCAAAACTTCCGTATAAGGCCTTAAATAGGCTGAGATTTTTGTGGTTAGTTGTGATTTATGGTGACGTGTATGGTAAACGTTTTAGTAAGCTTGTTTTCTCCTTTTATTCTTCATTTTATTATTTCTTTTTTGTTTTCTTCTCTTCTTTTTTTCTTTTATATTATTTTTCTTTTTACATTTTATTTTATTTTCCATTTTTGGTTCTTTTTCTCTTTTTAATTTTTCCTCATTTTTTTCTCTTTTGTTTGCTTTTTACCATTTTTTAAATTATTTTCCTCTTTTTTGCTTTTTCCTATTATTTTTGTTCTTTCTTCACTCATTCTTTTAATTTTCTCATTTTATTTATTTTTAAAAATTTTCAGTTAGTGTTATTATTACAGTTAATATAGGGTGTATTGTTGCTACAGTTAGTATTTTAGTTGGCTTCATTAGTATAGTTACCTTTCATTAGCATAATTAGTACAGTTAATATACAGTTACTATTGCTGATATGTTTAGTATAGTTAGCATATTTGGTATTGTTTGTATTGTTTAATGGCCTAGTTACTATAGTTAGTATTGTTGATACAGTTATTATATTTAGTTAGAATAATTACTGTTTACTAGTATAGTGAATAAAATTAGCAAGCCTAGTTAACTTTGCCCTTACTGGCAGTGAGTGAGTTTAGTTCACAAGTCACCATGTTGGATAACTTACAGCCATCTCTGCTGACCAGGAGCCCCATATGGGCCATTATGAGCTCCTCAATACCATCGGCCAGGGCAGTTTTGGCAAGGTGAGGTTGCGTCGGCACCTACCGACCCAGTCAGAGGTGGCTGTCAAGGCCCTTTAACTTCAGAACATCTTCAACCTTTGGAGGCCTCTCCTGAAGGAGGTGGATTGTGTGGCCGTTTTGCATCACCCCATTATAGTTGAACTATATGAGGTGATCTACGTGAGGGATGCCTTAGTCCCCATCACAGAGTATGTGCATGAAGGGGACATGAGGAACTAGCTTGAGACCCACGGCCCCATGACTGAGGACGTGGCCCGAGGCATCTTCTAGCAGCTCATCTCAGCGGTGCACTACTACCACCACCAGGGCATCGTCCATAGGGATCTGAAGTCAAGAAACATGCTCCTGATGTACACTTGAATGTTCAACTCGCTGACTTTGGCCTCAGCACCTCCTTCAAGGTCAAGAAATTGAGCATGTTCTGTGGCAGCTTCTATTATGCAGCCCCAAAACTTTTTCTAGGCCAACAATATGACAGTTGTCCAGTGGACATATGGAGTCTGGGAGAGATGCTGTATAAGATGGTCAGGGGGACTGTCCTGTTCAAGGAGAAAAGCTTGAGGCAGCTGAGGGAGTGAGTCCTCCAAAGGGAGTACACTGTGCCATGTCATTTGACATCTGAACTACAAAACTTTCTATGCAAATTGATAAACTTCAAGCCCATGGACAGAAGCAATTTAGAAGCTGTTATGCAAGACCTGTGGCTGAACAGGGGCAAAGAAAAGCTACTCAGCCCTTACAGTGAGCCACTGAATGCCGATACAGACCCCTGAGTGACACAGCAGATGTTCACCACGTTATTCCAGCTGGATGAGATCACGAACATACAATAATGTGGTGGGCGTGTATCTGATACTAGAATCAAAAAAGCTCCAAGTTTGTGATCACGTAATCCAAGTCAGGCTCTTCAGTCCCCCTGACCTCAATGGCCCTAGTCCCTCTCTGGATCAGGAGGTTCAGCCAGTGTGCTCCAGGTTCCAGCAGGAAGAGCAGCAGCCCCAGGACCAGGAAGCACAGCCTGAGGCCCAAGAATCAGAAGGTTCTGCAGCCAACCCCACATCCAGGACTGCCATGCCCGGGCCCCACCCAAACTCCTGGAGGGCCATTCTCCCAGGACCCAGCACAAAGTGGATGAAGGTCAGTCTCCAACACAGCCCCAAATGGAAGACAGCCTCTGCCAGCCCCAGCCCCAAGTCGCGGACCACCACTCTCATACCCAGCCCAAAAAGGACCCATATTCCCCGCCACAGCCTGCAGGAAAGGATTGCTGCTCCCCCACCCAGCCCAGAATCAGAGTCAAGAATAACCACTCTCCCACCCAGCCCCAAGTCTGAGTGGAGGACTATCTCTCCCACCCCCAACCAGGAGGGGAGGACCATCACCTCTAGCCCAGCCCCCAAGAGTGCTGGTGGCAGTGGCGGCAGCACTAGCAGCAGCAGTAGCAGCAGTAGAACCCCAGATGGTACAGTCCAGGGCTGGCAAGTGGTGGCTAGGAGATGCTTGTACTGTATGGAAAAGCTCTGCCTTTGGCTGTCCAGGAAGGGGTGTGGCAAACCCAACATGGTCCTACCCTTTTAAAGTATGGACCGCTTAGGACAGGCTTTCAACCAGACTCCAGGGAAATCAAGCCAGGCTCCTTGCATTTAAATGCTGAACTGCGTGAAGATGAGCCCCAGGGAGCCTGGCCACATGGTGCGGGAGATTGGCCAGAGGACAGAGGCAAGTAGGTGGCAGCAGTGCAATAAAAGTGCAATGTGTGTGCATAGAGACCCGGGTGAAAGGATTTGGTCCAGTGGACCATGGAGATGGGCCAACTGCCGTGACATTCTCTACACGGGATTCACATCAGGAGGACATTGCCGTGTCTTCAGAAGCGTTGCTCCCATAGTCTCTGGTGAGCATGGAGGAAGGCCTGGACGCCCCTGCTCCTGACAGGAGAGACTACCCTTGTTGCAGGTCCACCAAGGCCCCCACCTGGGAGAAACTTCAGAGACTAGACTGTTTATCCTGGCCCTTCTTCCCTCTCCTGCTCTGTGGGAAGGAAATATTAAATATTAAATTAATAATCTTATTAAAGTACTTGGTTTCTTCCAAATCTTGCAATGAACTTGATGGTTCAGAAAGATGTATCAGGTACTCCTGTTTTGCATCCTCCAGTTTGAGAAGCGTGTAGTGATGTAGTACTTGCAACTTAGTAGGAGCAACTCTTCACCTTGGTATGTTGGGCTCCACTTGGACCTCAGTTCCTTTAGTTTGGCACTCTCAGCTCCCTTGTCCATTTCTTCTCAGTGGCAGATGGTGCTGGCAGCTCAAATAGCACACATACTACCTTCTCCCAGGGTTTGGGTTCAGAGTGCAGAAACAAGAAGATAGCATGGGAAAGGCACACCCACCAGGGACAGGAGCAAAATCAGTGCGAGTCACTTCTGCTCACATTGACTGGGAGAGAACTTAGTCAGTTGGTGATGCAAACCCTAAAGGAGGCTGGGAAATGAAGTAGTGTTACTGGAGAATGAGGCTCTTCTTGGTGTTGCATCCAGGTTCTTGGCATTTCCAACAAAGAATTGAATGACACACCAAAGAACAGAGATGAAAGAAAAGTTTATTAAAAGTAAAAGTATACTTCTAAGAGGTGGAAGTGGACCTCAAGCCAGAAGAAGTGGCTCAAAATGCACTGTTTATGGTGGTCTGGACAATATATATTTTTTTTTCCTAGAAGGGGTTACACCTTACTGGGCTGGTGGTTTTTTGATTCAGTATTGACAGGGGACCATTATATTACCTTCATTTCCCTGTGTAAGTTTCTTCCCAGAGTTGAGTCGCTATAATAATATTCATGAACTTCCAGGCATATGTATGATATTATAATGATGGTATAATGAAGCTTTGATGGATAGTGGGTCCTTTGGAAGGGGCCCTGAGATTCCCTTATTCTAGCTGGCTGCCTACTTTTCTCTTGGGACATGTGATTGCTCAAATCTCTATGACAAGCTGAGGGGCTGAAGGTTGTTTTTTTTCTGTATTTACTTCCTGCTGAGTGTGGCCTTTGTCCCTGCTTGTTGTAGGGGGTCCTGAAGCTCTTCCCCTTACTAGACTGAAAGAGGAAGACAGTGTTGACTTCTGTGGTTGGGATGATCTGGAAGCCTCCCTGGAGAACAATTCATATGCTCATGGCCCCTAGGTAAGGAGAGACAACTTTAGGTAATGATTTTGAAAGCATTGGCCCAAAAGCAGACTCCTGGGAATATGTGCCCAGGAGTTGATTCTGAAACAATAAAAAAAAATACTTGACCCCAATCACCATAGAACAGGAGTGGGCAAATTGTGACCCGCTACAGGTTTTTTGCGGCCTGCCAAGACATCAGATTTTTATGAAACAATTTATATCTTTTCTGAAATGCAAAGTTAACTAATAAATGCAATCATTTAAAAAGGTGTGGCCCTCCACTAACCTTTGTTTCCATGAAGTGGCCCTCGAGCCAAAACAATCGCCCACCCCTGCCATAGAAGATTACACGTTCCTTGATAATTCATTTGGAGTCTGTCAAATATAAATTTTAGGACAGTTTACTAAGGAAGGAGATGTGGCATGTTTTGGGAATACATTGTAAAGGAGATCATACAATTGTCTATTGTGGGCTTCTTCATTTAGCACATATCAACAAATTTAAAAGTTTTTATTTATTTGCATTTTTGAATGTGCATCTTTCTCTTTAATCTGTTGAATTCATGAGAAAAGAGATAAAGTGCATTTCAAATAACTGTTTGTATTTGTAATTCATCATACACCCAATGTGTATTTGCACGTGTTTATTTGTTGAGTAACAAATAGTAGCTGAATACAAGTATAAACTGTGATTATATAGTTTTGTGTTTTGTGGAGGAACAGAGAAGAAACATTTTGTCAAGAAACATTTTATTACAAAAGTATATAAATGTAGGTTCAAGAAAAATACGAAACATTATTCAACTGGAGGTATAGTATTTATATAAAAACATGATTATATGTGTCATAATTAAATAGTTGATGATAATGATTATATATTTTAAAAATAACTCTTTGTATCACAGACTTTATTCCTTTTTTTAATAATTTTTTGTTCAAGAGAGAGAGACAGAAACAGAGAGACATAGAGAAGGGGGAGGGCCCAGAACTGTCTTCATAGTTGCATGTCTTTAGTTTTCTACATAGTTTTCATTCCACAGGTGGGCATGGGGCTGCACAGGGCAGGGACCAGTGGCCTCTGGTGTGGGAGACACATCCCCAAAAGCCAGGGGCCTCCCACAGGGGAAACATGCCCAGAATGGGGGCTGAACCAGCCCCCTCCCTCCTTGAGAATCTTATCATAGTGAGAACCAAACTAGGGGCACACCGCAATACAGCATATGGGTCTTCATGGGCCAGGGCAGGGATTTGATACTTGGACCCAGTGGCTGAGCCATCCCAGCATCCCTTAATTTCTTAACATCCATTCATTGCTTCTTTCTTCTATTGACTTGGGCCATAAGATAATGAGTATTAGATGAGATCAATGACTGCCTAGCTAAAGCTACGTTTGAAATCTTTATCTATAGCTTCCTGTGGCCATGTAATTCGTTTTGCCATAAATGTGTGAACAGAAATATAGTGTACAATTTCTGAGTCTTGTCTTTAAAATTACTGGTTGGTTTTTTGTTGTTGTTGTTGGTGGTGGTGGTTGTGGTGTTTTACCTTCTCTTCCCCTCTTGTAATGGATTACATGTAGACATTGCCCTACTAGCATCTTGTGGCTTTGTGGATGAGGAAATCACCATAGAGGATGATGAAGTAATAAGAAAGACAGCTCCTAGGCATGCCAGGATGTCTCAGTAGGCTAAGTGCTTGCCTCTCTACCAAGGACCAAATTCGGGCCCTGACCTGGGGTGTAGTCTCCAGTTCGGTTCTCACCAGGGTGAGCTTCCTATGTGGAAGGCCCCTAATTTGGCCTCCATCTTGTGGGGGAATGCTGCCCATGCAGGAGGCCCCATATCATGATTCCCATACTTTGTGGTCCCCTGTCCACCTGTGTGGAATAACACTTTGTAAAAAAATGATGGCGTACAACTATTAATACTGCCATTGGGTCCTCCTTCTTCTCTCTGTCTCTGTCTTTCTCTCTGTTAAAAATAATAAAAATATGGGAAAGCCGGGATGGCTCAGCGGGTTGAGCGCTTGCTTTGAGGCCCCTAGGACCGAGGATCGAATCCCGGCTCCGGCCCAGGCAGGACCCACATGCTGAACTGGGGAGTTCCCACAGTTCGGTTCTCTAGCTGTCTCTGTCTCTGTCTCTCTCTCTATCTGTCAAAAGTAAAATAAAAAAAAATAAATATGCACTGAAGATAATTACTCTATATAAATATTAAAAAAAGATATAAAAAAAATAATAAAAATAAATCTTAAAAATACATAAAATAAAAAGAGAAAGACTGAACAGAGCATCATCTTAGACTTGACTAGTTCCCTATGAACTTTGATATATGAGAAAAAATAAACAAATAAATTTAAAAATCTCACTTCTGTCTTTTCTTTAGGCTTTATGTTTTAGAATCTCTTTACAATAGCTGCTGAGTATATTTCTTAACTACTTAAACACCCATCAAATCTATGTCAATTTATATGACTTTTAAGCTGTATAGGAATAAAACAAAATTTATAAATTAATATTCAATCTTTGCATAAAAAATATATATACCTATAAATGTGAGAAATGTTCTGGTAATGTCTTCTCTGAATTTATGTTACTTTATGTATGTGCTTCTTTTCTTCTTCTTGTTCTTTGCAACTACAATGCAAAAATATTTAATGAAGGACTATTCATTACAGCTAGGAAGATTAAATCATGTTCCCTAAGCTGAAATCATATGTGGAGATAAGGGTTTTTTCTGAAGAGGAATAGAGAGAATTTATAGTCATGGGAAAAAGACTGATGACTGTTTGGATCTATTTAGTGTATTTTTAAGCATTGCTGGGACAAAGATAATTTTGCCTATGAGTAACTAAATTATTCCCCAAAGATATAGCCAGCATTGTCAAGGTAATGATAATAAAGGCAATAGTGCATCTAAGTAAGGTATTATAACTTGTACAAAAATAAACATCACTGGTTAACTCTGAAGCCAGCATAGGCTGCTAGCTCAGTGGTTGAGCACATGCCTCACAGGCTCGAGGTCCAGGGTTCAATTTCTGGCCCTGGCCTGTACTGACCCATATGTTAACTACCAAAATGGTAGCAAACATTCTCGCCTCCCATGCAGAAGGCCCTGGTTTGGTTCCTACCACAAGTGGCTCCACATCCACCTGTGTGGAATGAAACCGTGTTACAACTAATGATGTACAACTATGGAGACTGCTTTGGGCTCTTCTCTCTTCTCTCTCTTACCATCTCTCAAACAATAAAAAGTGATTCTTAAAAATAATATTGAATTCAACATAAATGAAACCTCCTAGGAGAATACCTTCCCACTATGCTTTCTCTTTTATTGAAGCCAGCTAAGTCCTCTTGCTTCATTCCTCCTCTATCACTTATGTGGTTTCAAACGAACCATTTACATATTAGTTTACAATGTCTTACTTTATGTGGATCCCAAAAAACTTGTTAAACTCATATTTTTCCACACATTTCTTAAAATATGTACCTAAAATTATTGACTATATAAATTAAAAAAAAAAAGAAGTAAGAGATAAAAAGTGTCAAACCGTTTCCCATCTAGGATTTTTGTATCTACTATTCCCACTCTTTATGAAATGCTCTTCTCAGAATCTTACATTTGTCTTCTTCATTTGACTCCTTCAAGTGTGTGCTCAAATATCTCTTTCAAGAAGAGGCATTTTCTTACTACTTAAACAGTTTCATTATTCTCTCTTATTATTGGCTCATTTCTTCTCAATGGCACTTAAATTTTACAATGGTTAGATGCCTATTCATATGTTTAATTATGAGGGTGAACTAATAAATTGTGCTTCCTCTTTAATATGTTTTGTTACATTTGACAAATCTGGCTATAACCAGTTCTATGTAGTCATATGGTTTTTCTCCTCCATAATTCTTGACCTTACATACGCAGATATTTACATTTTTACCAATGCACATCGAAATGCAAGAGCTTTCAGAACAAAATACTATCAAAATGACTACCATCTGAGGTCTGAGTTTTGATTTTTTTTTTTTTTCTTAATTTGGTCTGAGGTGATCTCTTATGGCTGTATTGTGTGGACTGCCTATTGTTCTTGGGGTCATATTGATGGACCCAAGTTTCTTCACCTGTAATGATCTTCTTTAAGAAGTCCTTACCTTTTTTTCTCCCCAAACATCCTAGAAGTTCTGGAGAAATTAGAACTCTTTCAGCTTTCATTTAATCAAACAGCATACATGGTACTCATCTGGTACAAACTTTGTGGAATTCAATAGCACTAATAGTGTATCTCACTCTCTCCTTAGAAATTTCTAATTTGTTTGATTTCTGTGAATCATTTCTTCAACGTGGACTTGGTAAAGCTGATCACACACACGTAGTTATAGGTTTTCCACTTTGTGGTTTGTCACTCAAGTCTGTTTGTCCCACTTCTCCACCTTTGAACTACCTTACCCAGCATCTTACTGTGCTCACATCAACACATTCATCACAATAAATGGGTTACCTTCATCTGTGAATTTTATTTGGAGGAACTGTTTCTAGTGTTAAGCATTCAATAACTGCATGCTACTTGAACTGAATGTCTTAACACTCTCCCCTTTCTATGTGCACTGGGTAAAAAGTATAAGCGTCTGTGTGTGCAAAGTCAAGAATGATGGAGGGGAGAAACGATGTGACTTCACAGAGCTGGTATAGCCAGATATGTCCAATGTAACAAAACATATTACAACATTTTGTGTTCTCCACTGATGTATTATGAAGTATTATAAAGGCAGGCACCACCTAACCACCTACCTTTATCTTGAGTCCAATATAGTGTCTTACCAACTATAGGTAAGCAATAAATTTCTAACAAACTACAAGATTACATAAAATAGAAAGAATAAAAAATATAGATGCACTAAAACAAAATAAAAAAATTAAATTCTGGTAAGCATTTATAATTATTAATAAAGAGAAAGAAAATGCAGAAATAGATTTAAATGGAAGATATTTCTTTAAATATAGTAAATGTAGCAACAACAATTACTACATACTGCTAATGATGTTATTATGAACATTGAGTAGCTCAAGATTATATGGACAAATATATTTTTAATTTTTTTATTTATTCTTATTTAGAGAAAGAAAAAGAATGGGGAGAGCCCAGAGTTGTCTCCATATTTTTATGTTATTAGTTGTGATGTGGTTCCATTCTATACTGGTGGATCTGAAGCCACGTGGGTCTGAAAACAAACCAAGGGGCCTCCTACATGGAAGGCCAGAACGCTCACCACTGAACCATCTTGGCAGTTACCAGTTGCACCAGAGTACAGCATATGGGGTTGCATAGGCCAGGGTCAGGAATTGAACCTCAGAGTTTGGGGTGGCAAGGCAAGCCCTCACTGCTGAGCTGTCTCAGCATCCTATATGAACAAATTGAAATAATTTATTTTAACATTGATTTATAGCAGCCTATCTATTACATTGAGGATATGAAAATATTTTATAGTCAAGACAGAAAAAAGTCAGAGATAAAGAAGATAAGCTAGGGCTGGTATAAGAATCTGTATTAAGTAAAAGAGCTTTCCTATGCCTAAATTAAGAGATAGAGAGAGCCACAGTGAGAGTAGGAGGGAGAACAAGAGAAAGACAGAGTGAGAGTGAGAGACAAGAGGAAGAAATTATTTACCTAGTTCTCTACATGCACATTATATTTGATGGGTCTGGCAATTAAACTTTCATGCAACGGCAGAGCCCAGATTTGACTTTAGGGCATTATGTCTAGGTTATAGCTCTTGTCCACGCTCCATTATTGTACCATTTGGTCTATGATTAACAGCTGTCAATATAATGAAGTCCAAACCTATAGAGAACTTTAATAGTTTATTTGAGCCAAACTAATGATAATTGTTGGGAAGTGTAATATCAATGGATTAAGAAAATGCTGTGGAGAATGGCAGTTTTGCAGGTTATTTAATACATTAGACTCAAAGGTGGAGGCATAAGGAGGATTCTGTGAAATTCATTGGTAGATTAAGAGGGTAAGAGAAAGTAAAGTGGAAAAATCTTTGGGATTGGATAAAACTTAAAACAAAGACACATACTTCTTTTACAATGGTGAATACATATAGCTAATAATAAACATTTACAGTCACAGAGATAGTATTTGTGGAATAAGGTAGCGACAAGGGGTTCTGTAGTCTTCTGGTCTGGTTTGGTGGGCTGTGCCCTGAAGAGTCAGAAAAAAGGGATCATGCTGACATTCCAATGGTATGTTTCTTAGATGCAAAAAACAATGGAGAGGCCCAAATAAGGTAAAGATTGACCTTTATCAAGGAAGATACAGGCCAATGATTTGACTACTGCCATGACATGCTTTTGGTTAGTAATTTTTATATTCAGATCACCCTATGTGGTCTCTGAGTTTGTAGGGCCTGCCCTACTGGTCTCCCCAGAGCTTGTCAGGTTTAGTATGTGCCCTCCATTTTTTTTTTTTTTTTTTTTTTTTGGTCCTTGTACCTGAGCGTGTTAGGTAGGAAGCTAAGCATAAGCAATAGGAGGGGCAGGAGGTAATATGATGAGTAGGGTATCACACCCCCAGTGTCTACTCTCAGGTACCTCCCAGGTCCAGCCCTTAGAAATGAATCTTTCTGTCAAAATCTTCAGGAAAAGGGAGATAAGATCCCAACCAGAATTGACTGGTTTGGGGCACTTGCACAAACTTTGGACCTTGTCCTTTGTTTGACTCCCCAGCCCCATTAAATATAATATAACAAAATAGCTCTAAAGTCTTGCCCAACCTCCCTTTGAATTGTTCTGTATGCATTCTGGGTAAGGGCATGCACAAAAACATAAAACAAAATAAAAAGCACCAGTTAGATGACCTATATGTGCCAATTAGATGACCTAAGTCTATATGTCAGATTCCCAAATCCATATATGACACTTAGAGCTGGTTTAATGCCAGCAGTAAAAACTCAAACCCCCAACCCATCAGGATCTTTTTGCCTCCCTTGGATTGGCCCATTTCTCTCTTTAAATGTATTTCGATAAAGTTTTACTTTGCTTTCTTTTGTTTTGCTGACCTGTAATTGTTTACTGCATCAGCAAGAACCTGGGCTTCTCATGGCCTCCTCTAGCCTCCAACTCCTGTGGTAACAAGTCCAGTCTTTAGGTTCAATTGAAAGGAATTGGGCATGGCCCAGAGTGAGTGATATCATCTTACCTTTACTGATAAAATTAAAGCTCCTAATAGTTAAGAGGTCTACAAAATTCATCTATAAAAATCAATTTAAAAAGTAATTGTATTTCATAAGGAAAAATTATCAAGCTTCATGTTTTTTTCTTCTACAGATCATAATATGTATGATATTTTCTTGATACTTCATCTAAATAATCATAGAAAACATTGTATGGCTAGTATTATTACTATAACCTTGTTACTGTAGGCAGAAAGAAAGGGGACACTGGGAGAGATGGAGAAGAAAGGGAAGGAGAAACTGTGAATAACAAAGGAAGAAAGAGATAAAGACAGGAGATTGTTCTTAAAAGGTGCAGCTACAGCTAATTGTAACATATTGTAATACTATAGTGGTACATGAGTACTTAGCATTAATTAGTTCTGGGAGACTCAATGAGTAACAAAAATGACAAGTACCAATCAAATTTTTCCCATAAAAAAATAATGTAAATAAATCAATGCATTCCTAATTCAAAAATACACGAAATAACTACAAACCTAAGGTAAGACCACAAGGGGACACACACAGGGCAAAAGCAACTGCATGACTAACATGTGACCCCTTGTTATGGCTGGAAAGTGCAAGAAGTCAGAAGGCAATTGACACACATAAGTGCAATCTTGTGCTTCAAGTACCAAACAATGAGTTGCTGGACAAAATTTTTGCATTAAAATTCATCAGTCACCGAATTCTATGAGTTTCAAACCAGTCAAGTACCAAGGTATGACTGTAGTATCACTGCAGACAGGGAAAATCACCACCTACTGTGTAGCCATGACAATTCTAACAAGGGCCGAATAAAGATAAAAATTTCTCCTCTTATTGGGAAGGAGTGGTCAGCAAAGACTCAGCTCTGGAGTGCCTGCAGAGTAGCACCCCTGGACACTTCACTTCCTCGTTTTACAATTGTTACCTTTTTTTTTTTTTTTTACTTCATGGTACTTACCCTTTCCTAGCCTTTTTACATCCATACTTTTGAGAGTGTATTATTTTCTTTGTTTCCATAAATCCACTGCTGGCTTGGCTTTTTTCACATGACTAATTTGTATGTCCTGGAATGCCTTAATTTGATGATACAAGAATGCTTTCATTCTCTGGTAACCACCTGACTTTCATATTATATCCTCACTTAAGAACTAACAAATGTCAAGTGTTAAAGTAGATTCTAGAACATTATTAAGGTTTAGTTTGCATAAAATATTGATTATTTTCTTTGTTATAATTTGAATGGTATATGCATCTATACCTAGTCCAAATGACTTACTTTTTATTTCTCTTTTTACCTTAAAAAACAAACAAATTATTACACAAAACAGCCAGACACAAATGCATCTCATTATTTTATAAACCAAGTTTTTATTTTACTGAGTAGATTTGTTTCCTGGATTCTAAATGCTTAAACTATACGACTGCTTCTAGTTCTAATTTTCAAAAACTACCAGAACAGGCATGGCTGCTGATAGTGTATTTGATTTAGTAATAGAAACAAGTGAATATAATTTTTCTTGGACAACTGGTTTAATGATATTTATAGAGACATGAATATATATCTAAAAATCCTCTGATTGGGGAAGACGGGATGGCTCAGTGGGTTAGGCACTCACTTTGTGACCCCGGGGACCGAGGATCGAATCCTGGCCCCGGCCCGTGAGGAACCATGTGCTAAACTCGCGAGTACCCCCAGTTCAGTTCTTACCAGGGCGAGACCCTGGCCCAGTTCCTGCCCTGTGCAGCCCCGCCCACCTGTGGAATGAAAATATGTGGAAAAACCAGTGATGTGCAACTATGGAGACTGTTCTGGGCCCTCCCCTGTTCTCTCTGTCCCTGTATCTCTCTCTCTGTCAAAAACAATAAATAAATCTAAGGGAAAAAAATCCTCTGATTGATTCCTTTACATCAAAAATAGAAAATCATTCAATATTATGAAATAATATGTTTTAAGCCCTCTGTGTTCCATAATTTTTGTTTCTCA
>PVKE010042603.1:0-13683 GCA_004027555.1 Craseonycteris thonglongyai
GGTCACCTCCTTCGTGAGGCAACCACGGGGTTGGGGTGACATTCTCTGTTTCACTCAAGCACACAGCTCCAAGTTCTGCCCCTAAATCTCCTCTCACTCGGGGTTCTTAGTGGCAGGCCCGGGTGAGCAATTGCATCTGAAAATTTCCCCCAAGCTCTCAAGGAGGCATGGGGTCATGGAGGGGTAGAAGGATCCTCTCCACAGCAGAAGAAAAGTACTGTGCTTGACTAATAAGGATTCTGGGACCGGGAGCCCAGTAGCCAATCAGAGCCCTGAGTATGCCCCTCCCTTCATTCTTTTCAATTGTGAGTTTCGGTTGTGTGAAATCTGGGTTCACTAGAGTTCTGTTAGTCATGATAGAGGTGAAAGAAATGCTGTGGGGAGGCTCCACAGTCTTGTACATGTGCATGCACACACATGCACATGAAACAAATAAGAGAGAGACCCCACCTGACCACAGAGACAGACACTGGAATGATGTGGTCACAAGCTAAAGGGATGGCACAGCCACCAGCAGCTAGAAGATGAGTGAAGACTTTCAGCAGAAATAATACAGAAGATTTTCAAAATTTGAGAACTTTCAGGATTGGAAAAATCCAATGCTTTCAAACTGTGAACACTAAGTGATGAGAATGAAAAGCAGTTTGAACAAAGGTCCTTTAGGATTATTTTTTACTTTTTTAGTTAAACAGAAACCGTTAGGCACAGCTAGGTTGGTCAATGCTTGTGGCATGCCAACACAGCTAGGTGAAAACACAGTTCTGGATTTCAGGAGTGCAAGCCGGAACTGTGGAGCTGGGTCAATCAGTGCATGAGTAACCAACAGCTGAAGAAATGGCAGGTTATGACATCACCCGGGGGAGTGTATATCCATCAGGATAGGCTAGAGTATTCTGAGGCAACGTCCCTAAGACTTCGGGACTTGAAGCAATGAAAGTTTAGGTCTCACTCATGATCTGTGTCTGTTGTGGGTCAGCAGCTCATCATCGTTCAAGCTCTCAGGCTGCCTGAACAGCTGCCAACAACGTGGAGGGTTGACTGTGTCAGAGGGGGAAGAACTCTAAAGGGTCTTATGTGAGCAAGAAAATGCACCAGGGGAAAGCCAGGATGGCTCAGTGGGTTAAGCACTCACTTTGCAGCACCGGGGACCGAGGATCGAATCCTGGCCTTGGCCCGTGCGGACCCATGTGCTGAACTGGGGAGTTCCCCCAGTTCAGTTCTCTCTCTGTCTCTGTATCTCTTTCTCTCTGTCAAAAACAATAAAAAAAAAAATTAAGAAAATGCACCAGCTGGCAAGGGATCAAGTTCCTTGTGCTCACGATGTATTGGGTAAATTGTGCCCTCACCCACAAGCTGTGCAAGACACACAATTCTACCGTATGCTGGGGCGGCTGAGAGCTAGCAATATCTGATGAGTAGCATCAATCTCTATCTACCGGAGTCTGTCTAGAATGAAAAGCACTAGAGAACACACTAGATACACTGTGACTTTTTCCTCTCCTTCACACTTTACCTCTAATGTGAATCCCTCCCCTTCTCTTTATCATCTCTGGGACTATTATTAGAGCCTCCAAACTGTTTTCAGTTGGAATGACCTTCTAAAACTAATTTTGTTATCTCTGGTGGCTTTAAAAGAGAAATCTTTTTCGAATAAAATAATTTTCAGGATGAAATAAAAATAGAGTAATGGCAGCTCTTTCTGAGAGGTTTTATTTACTAAAATAAAGGCTAGGAATAGAAAAATTATAGTAAACATTGAAGTAAAAAGGAACAAATTTACATATCGCCCTGTGGCATTTAATGTAATCACATATTCCTTCTTGAAATTCCTCATGTGGTTCAGGCACTCTCTTTAGTTTTTGTTCTAACTGCTTATCTGCCATTTATCAGTTCTCTCTTTTCTCTGCAGGATGCATAAATACTGGTATTCCTTGGACTCCTGTTTTTGTTCAAATTTCCTCTTCTTCTCTCTATCTTATCATCTCTCTCTCTCTCTCCTCCACCCTCCCACACAAAGCACTAAGCTCTTTCCTCACGTTCTTTTAGAATAGTAAGCATTGTATGTTTAAAATTGAAATCATTTTTTTCTCCCATAAATGTTCCTCTGCTTAATTCCTAACCAGTTGCACAAGGCAGACATGTGTGAATCACCTTTAAATTTCCCCTTCCATACTTTCTCTACAAGTTTAGAACCAAGCACTATTGTTTATGAACTCTCTCTAGAATCTTACTTTCTTCTCCACCCTTAGTGCCCCAATGAAGGCATTCAGCATTTCTTATCTAGGCAAATTCAAGAAAGGCTCCGTGTGGGTCTCCCTGTCTTCCCCTTACCTTTTCCCCAACCCTTAACTCACGGATATATCCTGTCACTGAAGAAGTAGACCGATTCTTCCAAAATTCAAAGCTGCTCAGGTTACTCCTCCTTTAATTCATCATTGGCTCCCTGTTGTCTTCAGATTAACATCTGAGGTCCTCTGTTTGGCAGAGAGGTTTCCATGACCTGGTTCTTGCTCGCGCCTCGTTCTTGCCTACAGTATTATCTCCTGTAAATTCCTCAGGAGCACCTGGAAAGTCAGCATTGCCAATGTGAAGTCCTGCGCAGACCCACGTTATTTACTTCTCTATAAACACCGGGAGCCACGCCTCTTACCTGGCACGCTCATTCCTTATACTTCCCGCCTCCACACACATGTTTTTTTCTTGCAAGATTGAGTGCATTCTACTCCTAGTCATCATTTACGATTCCACACTGGAGTAGCCTCTTCTCAAAAGTGTTCCTGATACTTTTAAATCTCCCCCTCTGCCCTAGTTTCATCCTTTTGTTTCCATAACATTCTATATTCACGTTTAACTTGACATTTGATTAGCACACTGCAGGGTAATTTTGTATTTAACCATGAATTGCTTAAGAGAAAATACTTTGTATCCCCAGAATATCCCTAGAACCTGGTACAAATCTGGCATCCAGAAATACTTGTGAAATGAATAACCATGCTCAGTGCTCCACGGCACTTCATACAGCATATTTCTTCTCATTGCCTTGTCATTATTTCATTCATATATTTTTCTCTAGTAGATTGTGTAATATCCTCAACACTTCCACAATTCTAGACACAAAATTAATACCGTAAAAATGTTATCTGATGTTGTATACTGTAGAAGTTTTTATATATTTCAAAGTACTATTCAACATAGGATTTATTTCAGAGCTTACTATAAAGCAGGATATATGACCTGCTGTTATTTTAATGGTGACCAGATGATAGAGAGATTGGGAGACACTGATACTAATTTTATATGGACGTTCTTCCTCTTCTTCACTTATTTTAATTCAATTCTCAGTCTTTCAAGATTATTTCTAATAAATATAAGATGTTGTGCCAATCAGCATTTTCATAAGGGAAACAGAAGGAATAAGAGGAAAGTAACAGAAGAAAAGGAAGTAAAGAGGAAAGAATGAAGAAGGAGAAGAAGAAAGGGATAGACAGGTACAGGAACAAGAGTTTACTTACCAAAGTTCTAGTATTTATTAAAAGATAAGGAAAAAATGTTTAAGTGTTAATTATTCAAGTGTTTTGCAAGAATTTTAGAAAATAGAATGAAAGATATCTTTATATATATATTTAAACCACATATATGATAAATAATTGAACATTGAAAGAATTGATTAATGGGTGCATTATATCTAACACCATGTTTAACTTGTAAATGTTTAACATTTATTAGAAGAAATGATCTGTTTAATTTCCCTTATTAATTAGTGTCACCCTTTGTTATATACCACAGTAAAGGGACACTGTTGTAATGCTTGAATAAAAGAAACATTAGCATTTCTAGCAGCTCTTAAATGCATATTGGCAGTAGATGAGAATAATGAATAATTTCTGATATAATTATTCTTATCTATTCCATTTTGTATTTTAACAAATTCCCCAAATTTACTAATTAAATCTATTTGATCAGTTTTGAATTATTTGGGGGGATGGTTAAGGAAAATAATCTCTATTAGGGGAAAAGTTCTCAAGAATATGAGTTACGCAAAGAACAAGCAATAGATGAATAAATTCAATGAGGCAGCTACATTTCTAAATATATTTTCCGTCTCTTCAGTCAAGACAAGAGTCTTATTCTTAAGAGGTTTGTAATCTAGTTGGGGAGACAAAGCGTATACAAAAATAGATAAATAAGGAATCCAAATGAGTAGCCTAAACATTAACTGTTTTTGATTTCAGAGTCCACAGTAGTGCCTGAAATGTGGGGTGGCTGGGTATTGAATAAATCTTCAAAGAAACGGGGCAATCTTCACCAAGGGGTGGGGAGAAATGAGGAGTGACTGTAACTGAATACAGAGTTTCTTTTGGTGACGATGAAAATATTCTAAAATTGTGCTGACAGTTGCACATCTCTGTGAATACACTAAAAACCACTGAATTAAACATTTTCAACGAGTGAATTTTATAATGTATGAATTATATCACAATAATGCTTCTATTTTTAAAATAATCAGCTATGGTTTTGGCATCAAGTACTGAATGGGGACTGCAGGAACTATGGATATTATCTACCCCACCCCTGTTTCCTTCTATACTTCTCTTAAAAGGAAAGTTGGTGGTGCTTAGCTTCATAGTTCAGTTCGCAAGTCACTAGATCAATGAGAAGCCATGTCTGAAACAGATGTAAATGACTGCATCAAACCTGTAGTTCCTGACTTATTGAGACAAAAATGGTGACTGATAGGATTCTGTGACTTCTCTCTTTGAGGAGAGTGTGAGAATACAACTTTCTATGAAGAATAATTGCAACATATTTGGTGGAAGCTTGATGGTGTTATGTGAGAGTATAAAATACTGTGGAAAGGCAAGAATGAATGCAGACTAACCCATCTTTGGCCTATTTTGCTCTCAGAGCCAGTCTTTACTGTTCTCTGACTCTACTCTGCTCTGTATACTTTTCCCTGGGGTTGTGGGGGGAGGGGTTGACTTCTGTGGATTGTATTTTCCAGGTTATAATGACTCTTGGTTTCTGGTCTGGTTTGATCCATGGGAGGCCCTAGTCCTAGAGGAGACTGGACAATGGGAAGAACTGAGAATCCTGGGTAGTTCTCTCTTTTCCTTTCTGGCTTGAGCAGCATCTCTGGCAACACCTGCGTGTTTTCTGTTGCTATAGCTTCTGCCATGGTTGCAGCTTCTTATAGATGACCTTAAATCTTGACCTTTCTATCAAAACCTCCTCTTCTTGTTCTTCTAGCAAAGATTAGCTTTTGATAATCTATGTGTTGCCTCACCATCACCTGCTTGGTTTCTTAACTTACTCATCACCTGTGTAACCAATAACTTGTATTAACCAATATCTTCTGTTTGAAACATTTTAGTTCCTGGTTCACTATTTGGATCTTTAAACCGACACAGTAGGAGCATAATAAATGTTTGTTGAGTGAATACACTTAGTAAATAGGGAGCTGGAAAATTTCTGATGCCATTACAAACAAAGAAATAAAGAAGGTGGAGACATTTGGATGAAGAAAATAATGAGTTTGATTTTAGACATGCAGAATTTGGAAAAACATTGTGGCAGTGAATCTTTGGCAGATGTATGAGAAGAGAACCTATACTAGGAACACAAATCTTGGGGCCTGTTTCCAAAGAAATGAGTCCTGAAGTGGAAGCAGTAACAATAGAAAAAAAGTAACAAATAAGAATGTCCAGAAGATAAAGGAAAATAAAAGGTCATAGAAAAAAACTCAATGAACCACAGAAATAGACTATTAGAGATCCAATAAAGGCTGAGAAAGTTTAGTCGTAAAATTAGGGAAAGGGTCTGCTTAGTAGTGAGTAATTTTATGAAAACCAGGTAAAACCAAACAAAAAGGAACACAAATAGTTAAATGTTAAGTAATACAAGGTAGTCAGGGAAAAGCAATAGTAAAAAATTATTGAGTTTGGTGATTAGGAGATAATTGATGATTTTGAAAGTTTGGTTTCATTAGTATGGTGATGGCTGATTACACATTGCTTAATGATTATGTGGGTGAAGAAAAAATTAAGGTTAAAGTATACAGATAATTTGATTATAGGAATTTTCTGAGAAACGAATGACAGATCTAGAATGTATCTAGAAGGGGTTTGATAGTTTTATTATTTTTTAAAAAGAAAAGTAAGCTCTAAATAGATTTGTAGCTGAAGGAAAAATACCAATGCATATTGAATGAATGATAATGAAGAAACTAAAGGGAATAAATGATAGAATAACATGCTGGGCAAAATTTAGGACAGAGGTCAGGACACAGAGAAGTGATGCACTAAGGAAAATGTAAAATAGGTATATTTTTAAATAGAAAGTAACATACTTATAGATAGAAAAACAGACTTGGAGGTGGAGAGTAGGAAAGCATAAGGAGATTGTGATAGGTGGTCTGGATCATACCTGTTGAGACCGAGGGAAGCAGGATACCGGTGAGTATTTTTGACAGCCTGGTTGAGGTTAGAGAGCAAACAATCTATAAACCAGGAGTGTCAGCAGAGCAAATGATTGGTGGTCAAGGTTAAAGGGATACTGGTGGATAAGGGTAGGTTTGAAAAGTGGTAGAATATGGTGGGAGAGTCAGTAGCACTTGATTACCACTGGATTAAGTGAAGGCTGACACCAAGTTTATTACCACTGATAGAAAATGTTTCTGCCCTTGGTGGGTGGGTCAAAGATAATGAACTTATATTGACATCTTCAGTTTGAGTTCAAAATGTTTAGCATGCAGTTGGAGATGTTGGACTAAGTAAATGTCAAAGATGCAGCAGATATAAACACAAAATCAATAAGAAGGAGTTGATAGTGGAGCTAAGAAAGTGAAGAACTCTGAGATAGACAGTGTAGAACAAGAAAGTTAGGATGCAAGGACTAAATGCATAACCACATCTGGGGATAAGAGAGGAAGTGGAGTTAGAGAGTATGCAGATATGAAACATTAGAAGCCTTTCCTCAAGTGGAAAGTAGCAGTGCTCTCTTTCTAAGTAAGCCCCCCCTAATCCAAATGCCTCACAAGTGAGTCTACTGGATTTGTCCATATCCTGCACATTTGCATCCATAATAGACATCTCAAAGAGTGCTTTGAATGACCCTAATGTTTTTCCACATTTAAAAAGATGAGCCCATTCACAGAGAAACAGGCTAACTGAAAGAGAGATTTCTGCAGATGGTTTGTAATAGACACATTCATGGGTTACAAAGCACAGTGAAAATCCTTAGAGATGTGTATATGTAGGAGATGAAGCAACACCTGTGTAGGGTGGAGGGCGAGAACATGGAGCTGTCATAGTCTTCAAATTCGTGCTTGAAAATTAGATAACTTTTTGTAGTCTTTGAGATTGCCGCACTGCCATATTCTCTTAGGAATTTACTGTGTTCCAAGGCTACACTCCGGTGGTTGTTTTTTGTTTTTTTTTAAGACATCTTACATACACGAGATGCAATATTATTCCATTGATCTAGGATAAGCTCTTTACAACATACATAAATGGCTCTAGTTCCTCAGAGTTGACACACTTGGGAAACTGTAGATAGCTGTTTGTTAATAGTCATCTCCTATCCCCAGTGACTTCAAGTTGAATTGCTTTAGCTCAGGGAACAACAAGGAGGACAGAGGTAGGGGTCAGAATTAGATCAATATCACATAAGAAACCCTTTGAAATACACATACTCTGGAATCTCACTTTCCCACTGCATCCCTCCCCAAATACTACCAACTTAAACTTTTTTAAGGATAATTCCTTATAACTTAAAAAGAACTTAATACTTAATTAATCAAAATTACTGCTTTAAGGAAAATTCCTGATCTGAAGATCTAGAAGCATCTAAATATTTCTGAGACAGACATATAGCAAATTCTATGACCTTCTAGGTATTTTCCTGGTTTCAAAATGAAATCTGAGTCACATAAGATGATTTTAACTTCTTTTTTCTTTTCTTTTTTTAAGATTTATTTTATTGTTTTTGACAGAGACAGAGAAAGACAGAGAGAAGGGGGAGGGCCCAGAGCAGTCTCCATAGTTGTACATCATCAGTTTTTGACACGGTTTCATTCCACACAGGTGGGTAGGGGGTTGCTCAGGGAGGTAACTGGGCTGGGAGCCTCTCGCATGGTAGGCATGCCCCATCAAACCAGGGGCCAAACCTGGGAGTGAGAACCAAACTGGGGGCCTCCCACATGGGAAGCATACCTCAGTTCAGCATATGGGTCTGCACAAGCCAAGGCCGGGATTCGATCCTTGTTCTCTGCGGCTACAAAGCTAACACTTAACCCACTGAGCCATTCCAACTTCCCTGATTTTAACTTCTTGATGGGCCTCAGATCTGCCCTCTTTTTTCTATTCTCTCTGCCATGTGAAACTCAAACAACCATCACATCTAGCATGATTAGGTGACTTATGTCTTAAACCTCTTTGTACCTTTAACCTTGTTCATGTCCAATTGTTTTTTCATATTGTTATCAGAATAAAGTTTTTAAAAAACAAGTTGTTAATGTCATTCATTCATTTATTCAAAAAGATTGGTTGAGCATCAACTATTTATAAGACACTATATTAGATGCCAGAAATAAAGTAACGAGAAAGAGTCCAACCAAGTAATCACCCTGAAGAAAAAAGAATCTGACCTACATTGGAAAGTCAGGTTAACCTGAAGAAATGACAAAGAAAGAAGTGGGTGACAAATAGAGAGGCAGGAAATGTGGATTAATTTAGACAGAACAACAGCATGTGCAATAGGGGTGGAGAAGGGGGGACATGATATGATCAAAAGGTTGAGAAATGCCAGAATCCCTGCAGCCCAGAGAGGGAGATGAGAAGAGATGGGAGAGGTAGCAATCGCCAAACTATGCTGGTTCTTACAGGCCCTTTTTAGGGTCTGTGGTTTTCATCATGATAGTGTTGTAAAGCAATAGGTTTTAAACATGGTACAGGTGAGATTAGATTTGCGTTTTTGAATAGGTCTGGCTTGGATGTGAATATCAGATTGGAGGAGAATCAGTGCATTTGGAAAGAAGGGATAGTTCTTTATCACTATAGTCCAGATGAGAGACAATGGACTAGGATGGTGACAGTGGAAAAGAAGATAAATTGACATATTGGAGACACAATTACTAGTAATTTGATGGTGTGATACATATGGGATAAAGAAGATTACATATCAAAAATGCATATAATTCTGGCTTATGAATCAGAAAAAAAATGGTGACAATTCACGTGAAAACAGAACACCAGATGAGAGGTAGTTTTGGAGAGGAACTATATGTATTGAGTGTGGATGCCTTGAGTTTAAAGTGTCTTTGAGATGTCTAAGTTTAAGCATGATTTAAAGGCTTCTCATTGCTGGAAGAGTTAAATCTCTTCAAAAGGGATTTATGAAAGATTTGTGACCTAATCCCAGACTCATCTTCTCTCACGCTCACATAGGCTCCCTATTTCAACCATTCTGAATTAGTGGAAATTAGTTCCTGAGTGCCTCAAAGATAGATTTTCAAACACTTTAACTTATTCTGGACATATCTTTCCTTTTATACCCTTCTAGAACACCAAGTTAACTTTCATTTTTTAAGGTTCAACTTAAAAATCATCTCCTATTGAAAGAGTTCCTTTTAGTTTGTCCTAACCATGTGTACACACACACACACACACACACACACACACACACACTCATATAGGTATATTATATATGCATATAATTATTTATGATTGTCAGTTTATTAGTCTTTCCTTATGGATTGTTAACTCTTGGAGGTCAAGGACTGTATTTTGCCCATTTCTGTGAATCCAGTGTGCAGCAGTCAATAAATGAATTAAACAATGGAATAAATGAAAACATTAATTTTAAATTTTATTCCTTCTTTCCAGAAAATATTTTTAAAAAATAGACTAGTTTTGGTTTAAATAACCAGACACTATAGACAAGAGTAAAAAATCAGAATCTTGTACCTATGAAAGATTTATATTAGTAATGTTGAGCAAAGGAATTCATCAGTCTTTGTTTCCTTGCCTAATGAAATAAAAAATTCCAATTAAAAAGCCATAATGTCATACAATATCATTTTAACATGACCATAAACCAAAACTCAAAGTCAGTAAGAAAAAAGCAGAGTTTTAAAATGTTTTGCTTTTTTTTTTCCTGATTTTAAGAATAATATTGGTTCACTGGGAAAAATACAGACAAGCACAAAAATATAAAATGTAATTATAATTTCACCACCAAAAGAGAGCCACTTTAAAATTTTTATTTGTAAAAATTTTCTGCCCTTTTTCTGTGTAAGCATGCACATTTATTCCTAAAGGAGAAAAGTGTTAGATTTGCCAAAGGCCAGCATCCAAGCCACCTTTTAAATGGTGATCAGAGTGATTATGTGCTAAAAAATACGTGAAGGTTTTCTAGTTCTCTCCAGAATCTGTACCTCCTGCTTCCTGTCTTTAAGAAGTTAGAAGGCTAGTCGGTGCCAGGCTCGCCTTGAGCAGGCTGGCTCTTCTTTCTCTCTGCAGAAAGAAAGGAACTTGGTAGTGCCAGGAGTCAGATTGGAAGGGAGTTTGTAAAGACCACACTTGGTTCTTAAGACTTGTGCTTTGTGCTCCACATTGTTTTTTAAACAGGCGGTCTTGCTATGGGGGCTATTATTCACCTCCTGGGAGCTGTTAATTCAGCTGATAGAATGAATGAGTCATACTCTGATTCAGGCTTGGTTTTTATATATACCCCTGTAAAGAGGTATGTGGGGAAGACTGATGATGGTTAAGCAAGTACTCAGGCATTTCTAGCCTCCCAGGATGTGAGTGCATTTGAAATTCCACATCTGAGTTCTAACTAACATCATGCATCTCATAAAATCAAGGAATAAAGTGGTGAAAACATATACAGACCATGTGCTCAGACAGCCGCATGGAATACCATGATAATATCTGAGGGATCATTAAATATCTAGATTTATAGTTATTTAATTTTATACATAATTTATGCATAAATGCAGATATACAGTCTCACACACACACACACACACACACACACACACACATCATTCAAAAAGTAAGCTCCAGACTTATAAAATTTGTCAGAATTTTTTTTGTTTATTTTGTGATAATTTTGAGTGTGCCAAATATGTTTGGTTTACTTTTGTTTGATTTTACAAAATGACAGCACTTTTAATCAGTTGGTATAGTTTTATTACAATATGGCAGAATGGCTTGTAAATTATTAGACACCTTTTCCCCCCCAAGTGTTTATTCATTCTTTTGTTATTCATTTGGTTACTTGGCTGAGGAGAAATGTCACAATAATTGGCTGTGGATGTCTTAGCTCAGTTTTGAAGGCAGTGTGAATGCTGTCAACGTTCTGGTCACCTTGTGGGCACCTCCTCTCGCTGTCTGCTCATGCTTAGCTGTAGCTATTTGCATAGACTTTATTCATGGCCCCAACTGCCTGTTTGTTTCCTTACTCTGTGAGTTACAGTGAATGTTGTGGAAGTCTAAGAAGTAGGTCAACAACGACAAAACACAAAACGCTCTTGAGCCTTCTCAGTTCAGAGCCATTTTTCAAATGTGTTGCTTGCCTGCGTGGTTTTCCCAAAGCTTCTCAACCAGGAGGTTGTTAAAGATTTGGAGGTGATAGCTGGCTATAAAACACCGTTCTAGGAAAATGGTAGTCTATTCAAAGGAGTCAAAAAGAGCTTTCTCATCTTTTTTTAATCCTGAGGATCTAAGAAAGCTACACTCGAAGAAATATAGGTCAAGCAAAAGAACTTTAAAAAATGTCTTGTTCAGCAATGGTGCAGCATAGTCTGACCAAGGCTCAGAGCACTTATTTTGTCATGGAGTCATTGAAAAAAAAAAAGTTGAATGGTCCTTTCTGACTTTTTCTAGCTTAAAGTTAAACACTTGTTATTAAATTGCCTTCTCTATTTTTTTGTTTGTTTGTGTTTGTTTGTTGTTGTTTTTTTTGTCTTTGTCTAGTGTTCCTAGAAATAGTAGTTTTTGTATTTTCCAGAGTTATATTATTTTTATGGCCATTCATTCTTTCACTCTGAAATATAAGTCACTTTTGTTCAACCACTAGCCCTTCTTTAAAAAATTGTATATTCTTGTACAGCATGGGGAATTGAGTTAATTGTAGCTAAGTAAGGTGTCAGGTGGGGTTGGGGTTATTACTTCGTGACATGTGTAAATGTCTAATCATTATGTTGTTTTGTACCCCTGAAACTAATAATAATAAAAAAAATGTATATTTTTATTTATGGAGACCCAGCTCATAACAGTAATGTAACTACAATTTTATGCTAAAGAGTTTTGATGCATATTAATCACCTTAACTGTTTTTCTAATTAAGAAAAGGAATACACCCATGGGCTTTATCACTATCATTCTTTTAAAGAATATTGTTATACATTGAATAATTTAAAATTATATTTGTATCTATTTAAACTGTGTGTCTCAAATCAATGACACATATACGTTTCATAGTTAATAACAAAGTAGAACAAATTCCCTGGATATGATGACTGAGTCATCCAAAAGGAAGATGTAGTAGATACTGTAGCGTTTTGCCTCTTGAGGACCAAGGTGCTAATTTATAAAAATAAATTAATATAATCATCTAACAAATGATGATTTTTGAGCATTAGTTATATAGAAGGATGGTGAATTAAACAGACATGGTCTTCACTGTCTTTTAACATAGAATCTATCAAGGTATGTGGATATGGAATAAGAAATATATTTGATGACTAATTGGAAATGAAACACAGAATAACATAGGAAACTTATATTAAAGGTAACAACCCAATTTTTACTTCTGAAATTGTATAACAAGAGGATATATATATTTTTTATTTGGGAAGTTTCCTTTATTATAAAAGTCACTTGCAATAAGCAAAAATATAATTTTATGACTTCAGTATGGAAAATTAAACTGGCATTCCACTCATCTGGCTTTAGTTGTTTTCGCTTCCTCGTTTCCTGCAGGTGCTCCTTAGCTGCTCGGAACTGCTAGTGACGCAATCTGCTTTAGGGACATTTAATGTTCTCTTGAGGGTAGCCATTTCTGCTCAAAGTGGCCAATACTTGAGCTTTAGCCCATTTTCCACTTAGAAAAAAAAAAAAGTACAGTTCACTGCCACGTTCATTTATTTTTATATAACCATGCTCTTTGAGGCTGAAGCAAATCTGATTGGTTTTCAATGTGAAAATAAAATATAAAAACTGTTCTTGGAGTTATTTCTAAACAGAGCTTGTCTCTAATCTTAATATAACAGAAATGTGTATGATGATCCTTATTTAATAATTTATTTCACATGAGGAAGGCTATGTTTCTAGGATTTGACATTTCCAATGATCAAGAATTACTATATTTTGTAAATGGAATGATGTCATTTGTTTCCAAAGACTATCCATATACTAGAGTAATGTGAAAATATAATAAAGGTGAGATACTTGTAATTCATGACAAACTTTGGGGGTAAGATGAGGACTCTAATCCGTGAGTTATCTCAGGGTAAACCCTCGGCCACAAGTACCTCCCCTAGTGAGTAGTCTCAGGACAACCAAGAAAAAGTTTAAACAGAGACCATTGCATCATTCTGACTTGGAGTTGACGCTTCATTTTTTCATACTTGAAATTGAACAAAAAAGCATTGAATAGTGAATAATAGTGTCTTCAAAG
>PVKE010042604.1:0-13683 GCA_004027555.1 Craseonycteris thonglongyai
TGACAAGTCTTTCCAACTTAGCCCTGACATAATCGTGCTTGCTACTTGTTAATTAGTAGAAGGGTGATAACTATTAAAAGTTAAAAGAGTTTCCTGGTGGTTGCAACAGGTTTCAACATGATCCCAAGCTTTGTCAATAACCACAAGGGGAAAAAGAAAGCAAAAAGAAAACTCCTCTCTAGAGTCCTTCATTTCTGAGAGAAGGGTAAATGCTACTGCCATGATATCACTCTCACTTGAAAGATACTTTCACACCTACAGAGGTCAAATGGTAGACCTGGCCAAGTTTAGAGTGCAGAATACAACCCAGTATGGGAGACATGAGACCTGGAATCTATGATCAAGTCTCCTACTTACCTATATGACCTTAAAAGTCTCATCCAGCATCATTGGACCTCAATTTCCTTCAATAGGTTTGGAGGAAGGATGACAGGCTACTGAACAGTGTCCCAGTTCTAGAATTTTATGTGCAACATTCAATTTAAAAATCTTGAAGAAATTTTTGCAAAACACTCCTGAAAACCTGGGCATTATAGTTTCTCTGTTTCTCTCTCTCTCTCTCTCTCTCTCTCTCTCTCTCTCTCTCTCAGATTTATTTTATTGCTTTTTGAGAGAAGGTGACTGAGAGTTAGAGAAAGGTAGAGGGGCCCATAGCAGTCTCCACAGTTGTACATCATTACTTGTGACATGGTTTCATTCCACACAGGTAGATGTGGGGCCACACAGGGTGGGAACTGAACCAAAAGCCTCCCACATGAGAGGTGAGAACCTTTGTCATCATCCCTATCGTTACAAGTTGCACCACAGTTCAGCATGTGGGTTTGCATGGGCTGGGGCCAGGAATCAAACCCAGAACCTCACGATTGCTATGGAAGCGCTCAACTGCTGAGCTATTTCAGCATCCCCAATATAGTTTGTCTCTTTCAGTAGGCAAACTACTCAGCATTTTGATAGCTGGTATTATCAGTATGCCAGTTTTCAATTTTAGAACATTTGTGCAGATAGAAATAGATAGATGATAGATGATGAATGGATGGATGGATGGATGGATACATACACACAAACATACATATACACACAAACATACATACACACACATTCACTATTTGAGCAGTCTTGTGAACTATGTTATCACTATTTCTTTGATAAGCTAGGAAAGAAAAAAGAATGAAAGAGAGATTAAGTGACTTCCCTAAGGTCAAAAAAAGATGCCACAACCAACACCCAAAATTATTTATCTCTATCACTTTCCTTAGCATTATAATTTATCAATATAGTCCCACATGTAGAGTCCAGTTACTACACAGAAATTAGAAACAGCAATGAATACGGAAAGAAAAAGAAATCCCTGGAGAAAAGAAAGATTATAAATGTCTTCCATGAACTCAGATAACGTATCACATTACTTTACCATGTTGGGTTTTTTCTTCACCATTTAATTCACTGTTCTTCAGAGAAGTCAGTCTAAAATAAATTTACCTGCAACGGTAAATTTCCTAAAACAAACATTAAACACAGCTACTGGAATCTTAGGAGCATGTTATCAAAATAATGCAATATAAATACTCAATTTATATATCACATTCCTATTAACAACAAAGAAATATATATACATTATCCCCCAGGCCTGAACTAAAATGTTTTTTTCCATTACTCAAGAAAACAAAACAAAACAAAACAAAAAACAAGAAATAGAATCTCAGGAGAGTTCAAGTTTAAAGGTCATGGTAGGTACTGTCAGCACTCAGTGGTAACATCACAAACCTTATTCCAAACTGCTGAACAACCAAAATGAACCCAAAAGCAGGCCTTGTATTTTTTTTTTCCAGGGGTTATAACTTGAAGTACTAGTGTCATCCCAGTTAAAAAGTGATAAAGTTGGAACTCCATCAAAAGGTATACAACGTATAAGAAAAACCATAAACACATCAGCAAAAATACTGCAAATCTAGCAGCAGTACATTCTGCCGTGTATTTCACCAAATCAAAGAATAACAGCTAACATCTATGTGACTCATCATATATTCATCCAATTGAGTTATTCAATTCCCACAAAAATCCTCTGAGTTAAACCCAATTTTACAGGTGAAGAAAGGGAAGTTCAGGGAAATTCAGTGGCCTGAATAGAGAAAACCCAGGTCACAACTTTAAGTCCTCACCCTGCCATGCTGTTTCTGAGGTAACAATACAATCCTGGGTGGGGTGTACTATGGGACTAGTGGGTATATATATTTAGGCCACTAAGAACTGGACAAATTGTATTAAAAAATACTTAGAACTTTCCTAGAAAGTTAGTTTTTATTGCCCTTCTCCAATCATATCCCTAAGACTAACTTAGGGATTTAAAGCACAAGAAAAATAGAAAGAAGGGAGAAAGGAAGGACATAAGTGGGAGAGGGAGAAACAGAGAGAAGATAAATTTCCTAATTTAGCAAAATGAGTATACTTGCTTCTCTGGCCTAAAGAGTGTAAAAGCAATATGCAATTATACAGAGTAAAGAGTAAGGTCTTACAAGTTAAACAGAAAGATATGTCATTGAAATTTAGACAGAAATATTAGGATTGAAAAAGAAAGCTGTTGAAGTCCATTAAAACTGCCAGGATTCTGTGGTACTTCAAAACGTTTATTTATGGTAAACTCACTACATTATTATAGGTGTAGCAAAAATAATTTACAAAGCCTAATCCAACTTACTACACATTTTTAAAAAAGTTTTGACACCTCATCCAAACTAATCCAAACCTTATTTTTAGTATACACATTAATTTTGAAAATTCTCTTTTAGTCAACTCACTAGGAAAAGTGTTTCATTTCTTAAGCTTCCTCAAAAAAATTGCAATTCCCTAAGTAATTTGAGTTTTCAAATTATCTGCATAAGATAAAAGTAGTACTCAACTATTTTCTCCTAATCCAACATTCTTATTGAGCCTTCTCTTGTTTATACCAACCCTTCCAATATTGTTCCTGGTACTGGAGCATTCTAAGGAACTTTGGAGATATCAAAATGAGAAGTTTGGGCATCATGATATCTGAGATTCATCCAAAATGAATATCAAGTGACCTGGTGATTATCCACTTTATTTGTAAGTAAATCTCCAACATTATGGTCTTTTTAAATTTATTACTTATGGCAGTTAGGAATTAAACTCTATGTATATATATAATTATGTGTGTTTATGTATAGAAATGATCTGTTTGCAAGCCTACATGTAGCCAGAATGGTCTTAAAAAGTGGACAAATAAACTCAAAGAGACTTCCTGAAATAAATTTTATAATTATGAAAACTGAAGTAACCTCTGACAAATAAATAGTAAGCAGAAAGAAAAATCTACATGTAAGATACTTAAGACTCTGGAAATACTTAATTACCTGAAAAATTAATCTGAAAAACTAAAAACATCCAAATTATTTTTCTATTTGAACAACTTATCTTAGCTCAGAATTCATGGTTTTGAAAGACTGTATTTTTCATAATTTGGAAAGAGCAGGCACACCAATCTATAAATGGACACATTTTTGCATGTCAATTATGACATATCATCACAAAAAGCCATGAAATCTATTGTATTTATAGAAGTAAGGTATAACTATAAAGTACTATCATGCATTTTAAATCTATTGTAAACCTTTACAGACAAACAAGGGCTCTTTCAAAAAACTGAACTTAAGAAACTATATACCCATATCCTTGTTGCCACTATTGCTTAAAATGCTTTTGGAGTTCCTGTATTGTAATCTTCCAAGTTATGATTGATGCAAGAAACCAGACCTGTTACTTTAGTTCCATGATATGTACTGTGTTCCACTCCCACTCGCTCTCTGATTACCTTCCTGCTTTATTCATCAGACTTGGCTCAAATATGTATTTTGACTATTTTGAAATATAAAGCCTTTCTTCAAAGTTAAAAATTTGCCCACCGAGGTTATCAAAAGAATATGCCTCCAACTCGATAGCAGCTCCAAAGGACTCACTCATTCCTGAAATATTCCTGAAATATTTGAAAAAGGTGTATCGCCTTAAAGTCACTACACTGTATTGCATTAAAAACTCCTTCATAGTAAAATGTTTATTTTTTTTTTAATGGAATTAATTTCTAGTTCATCAGACTTACAAATGTATCTTAATAAGTAAAAATATAAGCAAAACATTTTTAGGCATTTCATTTCAACCAGACATATACATTGAGGATCAATGGCGTGTTTTTCAACTTTGAAAAAAATAATAATAATAACCAAATTAACATGAGAATGTTTTTGTGCAAAACTATTTAAACTGGCAATAAAATTTGGACAAAGTGATCAACTTTGTTAAGTAATCCTACTGGGAGGAAATATCAAATCAAAGTAAGAGGAATGCAGCTTGTTAAAATAGAAGCCAATCAGATATTTTCCCTTCCTCTGTTTCAGAAAAGCATCCATTTGAAGGGGTGGACCCTTTTATCTGCCTCTCTAATATTCAATTCATCTCTCTTTCTCTAACAAACTCATATTACTCCAGACAAACAAAATACCTACGTAAGTACCATATCCTCATCGGTCTTATTTTGAGGTCTGGCTACTTGGAATTCAATCTATTGCATTTGGAAGTACATCTAGAACCAGAAGCTTTTTAATTTATTGCCTTCTCAACACACAAACATGACCCAAATAACTATGTGAAAGTAAATGGAGGACTACAGAATAATATACTCAAGGTAGTCAGAAAAGATTTCAGTCAGATTTTACATCAAGTTTGTATTTTCTCCAAATGCCCAAAGACTGTGGACACTACTAAAAGTGCCATTTTATCTGAATACAGAATATGAAACTTGTTGAAAAGGGAAGACAAGCGAAAGATTGTTTACAGCATTATCAAGCAGGTACACTTTAAATTTTTAGGGGCATCATTTGTCTGAATCAAATTCACCAATGACCTCTATCAAAACAGATACATTTCATGACAGATTATGGATACAAGTGTCATCAGTTAAAATACTAATGGCCCTTCAAACTAACACTACCAACTTTTATATGCTTCTAACTGCAAATCTGTTCCTAAACAGTTTCATAATGAATTAAAAAGTAGTCATGTGTAAGCACTAGATTTGTAAGACACTAAATGATTTGTAGAGTTTTCAAAGTGAACATTCTCAAATAAGTTTACTAGTAGCTAAGTAGCTAACCAGGAGTCAGATGACTTCAAACAAGTGGGGGAAAAAAACCCAGTAACTCTCTCAAAAGAAAAGACATAATTTCAATGAATACTCATGCTATAGAAGATTTCCCTTATGGCATAACTTCCCAACAAATCTGCATTTAAAGTTTTTAATAAATTATTTGTTTCTTCACACCTGTGACAAAGAGGTGCAATTCTAGACTTTTTTTTTTCTGTTCCAAATTAATTTTAAAAAGAGATGATGAATCTGATACCCTATTGCAATTAAACAGTGGTCATTTCAATTTTGCAATCAAGATATCTGAGTTTAAAAGATAAAGTGCCAACTCCTTATGTGAATGAGAGTCATTACTGACTTTAGAATTCAGAACCTCTCAGCTTTAGAAGATAATATGATGTTAATTTCTCACATATATAACACAATTCTTATTGCTTCATGGAACACAGGCTCTTTATAACAAATACCCTATAGATCTTTAATTGGTAGTTAGGAAACAGGCTTTTCCTAATCATTGGGTCTCTTTTAAATATTATATTTTTAAATACTCATTTAGGGAAACTAATTAGGTAAGATATGAGAGGGATAAAGAAGGTATGTTGTTTTCAAAATTAAAATTTTCAGGACATAAGTCCAGCAGGCATAAAATAACATAAAACAAATAACTAGATCATCAAACAATAAAAGCAAACTAGAAATAATATGAAGGCTTTTTTAGAAACTATTATTGCACATATGCAATAATTACTTCCATCAAGAGTTTTATTATACATTTGTTTTTATGGAATCATAATGCACAAGTGCATGCTATTGTTTAAACACATTCACCACATACCCCATAACAGAATATGATGACTATGTATTAAGGATAATACAGAAAATGTGGCTAAATGCATTCTGTATTATGGTTCCATAATACAGCATGCAAATGGTTCTGACTAAGCAGACACAGGAGACGGTCGTTAGTGCACACGCTGTGAATGTATATTATGAATAATGCATAAAACTTGGCTAAATCCTAATGAGTCCATTGACATCCTACGGGGTCCAAAGGAGGCTCAGATCCCAAAGCATGGCCCTGGCACATTTCTACCCACCAATCATTATAAAAGACAATACCACTAAAACAAAGGGCATTAAACGACATGAGTGCACTCTCATTCTAGGTAATGGTTTTGAAATAAGCTCAAAAACAGGGGGAAAACTTTGAAAAGAGAGCTAAAAGTCCACCTCACATCATCACCCCACTTACACTTTTTCAAAATGATCCACTGCAATTTAAATGGGACAAAAGCTGTAACTGAAGGTTTGATGTTATTTCCTTTCTCTGGTTTTCTTACGGGAGCTGCTATTATAAGGCAGATCTGAGCAATCCCTAAAAAAAGTGACCAGCCTCCCACACCATGGTAGTAGAACGTCTTCCTGCTTTAAATGAATTGTAGTCAATTAAATAAGAAAATAGATATAATGTGTCTGAAAGCTGTCTTTATAGTAGATACTCATTAAAATTTTAGTTTTTACACAGCCTTTTAAAGAATCAAAAAGAATGCCATGAGTTTATTACTTGCAGCACATTTTTTTTAATTAACCTTTTTTCCAATAGCCATTAAATATTCTTAAAAACTGAACTCTTGAAAAGAGATACCGTTATCTGTTAGCCCAACATGAGTGTAACCCCAAGATGAACACCTATACGAATATGTTCAGCTTGTTTATTGAGTCAAAAATGCAGCGCTGAGCAAGCCGTGCTTGAGATGCGCCAATTAAGTATGTGACAGAAGCCTGTGCACCCAAGCCTGTCCTTGGGAGTGGGAATGGGAAAGCGAGGACAGCTGCTTCTCCGTGGTGCTCCCAGGGGCGGGTGGGAAATGGGCATTCTGAGAACACATCCCCAGAGTACACCGAAGAAGCAAGGGCTGGCCACTTGGGGAAGCAGCAGGCCAAGAAAAACCCTGCACTCTCCGAAAACATGCAAGAACAAAATGAAGTGGGAGCCAGAGTGAAAGTTCTGGAATGGAGCTCTTGACAAGTTGCCCAGCTTCCTGAGATTTTCCCATCCCTTTACCAGGTACAAGAACGGGGCGCAGTCAAGGTAAAGGCTGGAGCTGGCAGCTGCCCCGTTCTTAAACAGTGGAAATGCATAAATACCTCCATCACTGAATTCTAAAAATGCAGGTCATTTACCATCCCATATGTGGGCCAAAATCACCTCCCGCCTTACTTGATAAGGGTAATTTAGTCTATACAGTGTGAATTGGGGGCTCCCTGGAAGATCCCCTCCTAAAAAATAATATTGCCATATTTTCCCAACTCTCACTACCAGCACAGCAAGAAATTCTCTCAACGTTTAAGAAAAACAACCCTTCATAAGTTTCTATTTAAAGTACAAATACTCCTGGGTATAGTTAAGTAAGAAAAATTATGATAAATTTGCATTTGTTTTCTTTTGTAAAAGGAACTAGGACAACGGAAGAGCCTCATGTGTTTGGAGTAGGTATTGGCAATTTAAAAACAGACACGCTCACTGGCAGATAAACCTGCTTGCTTTTCCCACTGGACTGACTCAGGCACAGCCAGGGATTCTGTGATGAGGAATTAAGACTTTCAATAGACTTTTCTTTAAAACTTTCTCAGCAATGTACTGTTATGTTTGTGTTTATACCTGGATAGGTGCTGTCACTGTCACTAGAGCATGAAGTATGAAAATGAGTCAGAAAAATAAGGTATTTGGGTGTCAACTCTGCTATTTCCCTCGTTCTAAAGTTTGGCTCCAATCAAGTACAATAGAACAAAGTTCAGTCGCTGATATGACAATTCCATAACGCTAGTCTCCCTCTGAAAACCATTCTCCACCACAGCTTGTCCCAGCAACACTATCAGTGACTGACAATTGCTTCACTCCCCTGTTTCCTCAACCCTCCCAGATGCCACCAAAAGAATAACAGAAAGTCTCTCCAGAGCACTTTGCTTCTCAGCAGGAAGCTGCACTGTTTGTGATATCCATTTTGATACAAAGCTAAATTAGGCCTCTGGAAATAGGTAATGCATAAAAAGAAGCACTTTGTGTCACCAAATTATTATTACAGGTTACTGTTAACCCTTGGCAGATAGAGGTGAGCTCTGTAACTCCCCACTGAGGTGACTATTTGTCATGAAATCATAGGCCCTACCTCAAAAGATGTTTCAGGCGCGTTTGCGGTAAGGCAAACTATCTGGTTGACCTATAAGATGCTGACAGTTAGTGTAACTGGGGAGCTAAGAGAAATGGCAGTTAAACAAAAGAATCAGCACAGCATGTGGAGCTAACAGTCAGCCAGTGCAAGTTTAACAGCAGACAGAGCCTAGAGATGTAGGGAAACGAAAACAAGTCAGGATATTTTACTATCAGTTTTAAGACTCTCCTCTCCAAAAGCTCTCCTTGCAAAGACATGATGAGGGGCAAAAACTTCAGTGCAACAACTATTTTTTTAAGGTCTCTTGTGATAAAACTATTCGTCATGTTGAAATAATAAATTACACTACTGAATATACTAATGTTTCTAACAATTTCTTCAGATAATTCAGATGGCAAATAAATTTTGTTTTTAAAATTTCCTGCTCAAAGTAAACTTCTGGTCCACAGATTCAGAGAAATCTAAAAAACCTACCTTGAAACTATTCCTCGTCATAATCCTAGCACCAGTTCTTAAAAACATATATTTTAATTTTTAAAATTTAACCTTTGTAATATTTGATTCTCTCTTATTCTTCTTCCTTAACCACATTAAAATAAGCAGCATATTCATGTTAATAATTATAAACATAACTGAATTCAAGATGCAAAGGCCATTTTCTACTATCCTATATTAGTAAAAGAAACACATAGAAAAAGCATGCAGGACATTTCTTCTTTCAACTCAACTCAGGTCACTTCAAATTAAAAGTTGTACAAGAGACAAAGGCACCATACAATACAAATGTCATATAATAATACATACAATAATATCTCATACAATAATAGCTTAGTTTTCCTTCTTCCTCGTGCATTTTCTATGTTTTGGTAAAAAATATCACGTGCCTCGCTTATCTCATTAAAATAAACAGACACGACTGAGTTCATCTCTCTTGAGACACAATAAACACAATGCAAAATGTGTTTCCTCAAACTGAAATAACTGATATTTATTAAATGAATAACTGAATAATTAAAGCTTCTTCAAAGTGAGCATCACAGGTTTATGAGGAAGAACAACAGAATTATTCTGCAACCGGTATCACTGGAAAAACAAAATAGCTACTAAGAACAACCAAAGTTATATAGGGAGTTGAGAAGGCTATGGATACCAGCCAAATTTTATAGCTGCTGAGAGTTTTTAGCCAAGTCTCTAAATTTAAAGGCAGAGTAAACGCTCCTCTCCCCTTTCCTAGACACAACCCATAAAATGATAGGCTCTTTTTAATGTCTAAGAATGTTGTTTAAGGTCTCATTCTGCTCAGCAACAAGATCTTCAGACTGAGAAAATGCCAAGTCAATTGCATTAAGATGCAGAATGTAATATTTTAACATCAAAAGTACTGGAATCACACTTCAGGGTGAGGCCACCATAGGATTCTAATATAATCTCATTCAAGGAATCTGGACTAGCTAATTTTACTTGGCCTCCTCGGGATATGCCCATTTCTGAAATTATATCTCCTATGTTTCCACTTTCTAAAATAATTCCTCAATTCAAATACTCAACTGCATTGCAACCGGTCACAGTGAAAGAACCTCACTTTTGACAAAAGAAACTTCTTTGTTTGCAGAAAGTTTCTGCAAACTGTCATACACCATACGTACCTGTACAGTCTACTCCCTGGGAAGTTGCTTTTGCCACAGCTTCCGCCTTAAAAATATCCCTACACCTGTGCCGATTTTGTTTCTGTTCATTTCAAATTTAGAGCCATTAGTACTTTTCCATAGTTACATTGCTTGTTCAGTTGATGTGTTCTTTTACTTATTCTTAAGTTTTTGATGTAAGACAAACAGGAATACCACCTTCTAAAATTACTACTACCCTACCATCCTCCGATGGAACATTAGCAGGAAGCAATATTCTCCAAAGCTATGAAGCATAGACTGCCCTAAATTACATTGCAGTCGCTGCCCTGAGCTCACACAATTTTGAAAAGAAAGGCTCCCAGGGATCTCTCTGTACTGACTGCATTTACTGCTTTAAAATATTTTTAACCCAGACACTGAAGTGCCAGCCTTGCAGTTCCTCATGCTAATCCCAGTTTGGGTGGCTGTTCTTAAGGGAAAGCATTCAAAACATTGTAACAGTGCATCAACTTTGACCCTTTTCACTTAAACATGAGACTCAAAAAAAGTTTGAATTCCAGAGGGAATCACTGAACTTTGACCTGCTTAAAATTAGTTTTGTTTTAGTGCCTTCATGGTGACTCAACAGGCCAATTTTCCAGACACTTAAGACGTTTCTGCCCCTGAAGATTCCAGTTCAAGTCCACAGCTATGTTTGCTAGTCGGATCAGAACACTTTGTCCCAGGGTTTCAAGCAACAAATTCCCAGTTCTCCATCTCTTTGCCAGATGTTGGCATTAGTGGGTATTAAGCTGGATCTAAACGCATATACAAACACGTGTGCACACAGACACAAAAACACACACAGACACACACATACTTTACACAGTCAGAAGACAGGTCTTTTTTTTCCTTCACTTAGAGCTTTTAAGAAAACAATGTTTTCTACTCAAAATTCAGTCTTGAAGCAATGTTTATCAGGATTGCATACACATTACTTACTAGACTAACTCCTATAAGAATAAAACCCCTAACTTTAGGTAAGTAGTACTATAATACATTTATAATACAAGCTTTCTGAATCTGTTTCCTACCGGGGAACAAAAAAGCTTACTGGGATTTTATTTTCTAATCTATTACTGATTTTAGAAATTTTCAGGGAACAATTATATTGCAAAAGAATATTATAACAATGTTATACATTCCTTCAATGAAATTTCAAATAAAAATCGATGATGATTAGTAAGTAAAATAAAGTTACCTAAGAACTAAAGGTGTAGTAGTATATGTTCAGTTTTACTAAGTCCCTCAAAACTCTTTCCCCTTTTAGAAAAACAAACTTCTTTTGCAAAAACAAAACAGTACACAATTTCATTAGTACAAACTAACGTATGTAGTAAGAAGGAAGTAGATATTAGTCTGTAACAATTTATGTATAAATGCCGTGCTTTAATTTTAGAGTAGACCAGTACAAAGACATTCAGGAAAAGAAAACCTATTCAGTACTATGAGACCAGGAAAAAAAAATGTTAATACAGTTAGTTAACCAGGATGAAAGAATCAGTGTGACAAAAGTTATTAGTCTATACAAATTACATAGCATGTTAAACAAGAAGTCTTTTGTGTCTCCAACGGGTGAGTTAGCTATACTGAAAAGTAGTGCAGAAAAGTACAACAGATCTCATGTTCAAATACCAGTTTGCACTTCAATCTATGAATTTTCAAAGAGCTACCAATGACATTCTTAAAACATAGGCATCTGATCCCTATTTTTAATGCCCAAAGCTGTAAATCAGAAAGTAGAGGGTACATGGTCACAAAAACTGATCACAGCAAAATTATATTTGAATTGTTTGCTCTCCAATTAGACAGTACTAATTCCAATTCTAATAGTCAGAAAATAAAAGCTACTCAACTGAATCTCTCTGGCAATCTTTTTTTTCATTTCCTACTCATTTAAGAAAGAACACAAAAGAACATGTTCAAGATGCAGGTAAGTGGTGATCATTTTGGATATATGCATTACTACTTATGTGTGTATTATTTAACACAAACATTGTGTGAGTTGTACTGAACGGTCACAGATTTTTTTTTTTTTTAAAGATTTATTTTATTGATTTTTGACAGACAGACAGAAACAGAGACAGAAAGAAGGGGGAGGGCCCAGAGCAGTCTCCATAGTTGACATTAGTTTTCCATATAGTTTCACTCCACAGGTGGGCACAGGGCTGCTCAGGGCAGGAACTGGGCTGGGAGCCTCTCACATAGGACCCGGCAAGAACAGAACTGGGGGCACACCCCAGTTCAGCATGTGGGTCCACGTGGGCCGGGGCCAGGATTCGATCCTTGGTCCCCGGGGCATTAAAGCAAGCACTTAACCTGCTGAGCCATCCCAGCTTTCCCATATTTCTTAAATTAAGAAAATATTTGGAATTCAATCCAATTATTTTACATTTCAAGCTTGTGTAACTATTTGGGGTCTTTACTAGCGGTTAAGAAAACAAGCAGTAATAGTTTTGAAAATGGGGTCAATTACTTACATGAAGAGGTCAACTGCAATGAAAACTGCAAATGCTACCAAACAGTACCTTCAAATGACATGAAAATATGTATGAATTATGTAAGATGCTAATGGAAACACACATACTTATAAACCAGACAGCAAGTAGCAGTATTTAAATTAAATAAAATCCTACAGAGATGTTCCTATGTAAGGACCATTACCTGAAGAATCTGCCAACATAGGATTAGCACATAGTTGCTTAATCTTTTAATTGTCTTAATAATAAAATATGCTACTAATTGTGTAAAGTATTTTAACCTTGCATTCCCAAAGCTGTATTTGCATTTTTCTTTGTATACGTTGCAAAAGCTAACATACAGTGTCATTAAAAAGTAATGTGACTGGTTTTTAAATAAACATACCATGTCATCCAAATAGTGGCCACCTTAGAACAACCACTCACTCTACAGTTCAGCCATTACAGTAGTTCTACCTTCCTTTGAAACTGTATTCAACACACATGCAGAAATACTTCTAAATATCCTCAATGGTGACAAATTTCATAATTTGAGTCAATTTTCGCCATTTTCATCATTTCAGAGACATTTATAGCCAACTCTGGTTGAATAGAAAAAAAAAAGATGATGAATCTTGGTAAAAAAATGCGAATAGAAAATAAGATGGATATTTTAGTCAGGCTTGCAAATGATTCAATAGACAATTCTGAGAGGAAGTTTTTCAAAATGTTTTGAACAAGGGCATCATTGGAACCAGGGTTTTGCTTCTCCAGGTGACAATTTTGAAAAGCCACATTAAAATGAATGCATAAACTGTAATGAGATCATTGTTTTTAAAAACCAAACTCTGTACTTTTTACTTATACTCTGCAAATATGAAATTGAGCAGATATATATTTTCACTTAGTTGGCTATAGATATATGTTCTGAAGCTTCCACGAGGTGAAACTAGCCATATTTTCCAAAATATTATATAATATCAACTTAACTCTTCTGATCCCTTTAAAAGGTACAATAAAAAAAATCCTTGGGGAAGCCGGGATGGCTCAGTGGGTTAAGCGCTCACTTTGCAGCGCTGGGGACTGGGGATCGAATCCCCTGCGGAACCATATGCTGAACTGGGAGCTCCCCCGTTCAGTTCTCTCTCTGTGTCTGTCTCTGTATCTCTCTCTGTCTCTGTCAAAAATAAATAATAAAAATACATTTTTTTTAAAAATCCTTATTTTCA
>PVKE010042605.1:0-13682 GCA_004027555.1 Craseonycteris thonglongyai
AGCGCTCGCTTTGAGGCCACGAGGACCGAGGATCAAATCCCGGCTCCGGCCCAGGCAGGACCCACATGCTGAACTGGGGAGTTCCCACAGTTCGGTTCTCTAGCTGTCTCTGTCTCTGTCTCTCTCTCTATCTGTCAAAAGTAAAATAGAAATAAATATGCACTGAAGATAAAATAATTACTCTCTATAAATATAAAAAAAAAGATATTAAAAAAAAAAAAGTACACCCTGAAATCATAAAATAACTGCATTCGGTTCTTTCTTGGGTAAGAGTGATATAATATTTAGGGATACATGGAGCACAAAGCAGCCATAGTAACACATATGAAAAGAGAGATCTTTAAAACAGGCTAAAATAACCAAAAATTTAACATCGTTTTGGCAAATGGAAAGAAAATTTTAAAGTTTGGTTATGAATACATCTGAATGCAAAGTATGCAATCAGTAGTTAATGATAGTAAAGACTTCAGAGAGCATAATGTCAAAAGAAAAATAAAATTACATTCTACAACCTTGTGAGTAAGCGAAATATGAGCATATCTGGTTTATATGAGGGCTGTCCAGAAAAACTTCAGCCATAGTCAATAAAACGAGAGTGGTTACATGGCTGAATACTTTCCAGACAGCCCTCATACATTTTTTGATGAAGTCAAGTCAGTAGGTCTTTAAGCAACTCTTGACAGCTTCTGCCATGTTATAAATGATACATTTCAGTGCCTTGTCTTAGGACTGTCCATCACTACATTGATCCAACCCTTCCTCATTATACAGAAATCTGGAAAAATGGTGGATAAGGCAGGATGGCCACTCACAAATATAAAAGTACAGTGGGCCCAGGGCAGCAAAAATTGGTGCAGCAAAGTATCAGGCACAAACATATTTATCACCACACCCTTTCTTCTTTATAAGAGCTAAGAAAACCTAAAAAATCAAATTAACAACAAAGGATGAGCTCTCAAATAAGTAGTGTCTCTCTTGGGTTGCTAAACATATGGCAGCATCAAAGAAGAGGAAGTACACAGCCAAAGTGGCAGGAAGCCATAATTCATGGCAATGCCAAAGAGGAAAACAAGATAGTTCTTACAAAATTAATCACTGAGAAAATGGTGACAGCATAAAAGATGTCACAGTTAGCATCAAAAAGAAATGAATTATGCAAAACCTCACATAACTGAATTCAATTAAAAAAAAAAGTATTAATTCTTCAAAGTCCTGGATTATAGAATATTTTAAATGTTGTTTTTCTTTTAAGTTCTAAAACTCACTGACAAGAAGCTTAGAAAGATGGCCATCATATTTTGCAAGCTGAATTTCTTTAATCAATAGGATGACATGTCAACAAATTCTTACAGGCATAAAGAAAAATTCCAGAGAGTGTGTCAATCCACTTACTAATGCCTGCACTTATAGAAATACAAAGGAAAATACTGACATTTAAGCATTTTAGAACAGTAAGTAGAACTATCAACAGTTCTTCAAAAACAAAAGACAAAAAGTTGTTTGAAGTAAACAAATATATATCCAATTCAATTGCCATAGTTCAACATCTTTCTCATTTTCTGTAGAATGCTAAGTCCTTCTTAGTTTCCCTTCAATAATGAAGGATTAGGGGTTTGATAAAAATACGCGATTCTCATAAGGCTGTTAACTACAGAACCTCCTATCAAGTTAAATGACCCTCTGCTACAGTAAAAGTGCTGATAGTGGGTCCTCATTTCAGGCACCAAAAACAGTTTACTTAGAGATTCCAAAAATGAATAAACCCTCTCATCCAGGGTACTCAGCATTAGCCAAAGATGGTTTTCAGTGGACTTGGTTTCATAATCATGGCTCTGTGAGTGTAGTATTTAGCGAGAGTGGTGAGAAGGAGGGATGAGGAGAGAACCTGGTGTTAGGAGTCAAGTTCATAAAAACACAAAACAATGTAAAGGGTTAAATTCCGGGGGGGTGGGGAGGGATTCAAATCCAGGTGTCAATCCCTCGCATCCGCATGACTTTGGACAGGGGACAGTTCCTCTCTAAACCTTATGGCGTACAGCATCTTCATCTGTAAAATGTAGATGACATTGGGGCTGGCTACCCAGTGTCCAGAGGTTTCATAAACTACATGTATGCCCAGCCTTAGCTCAGTACCTGGCCTGGGGTGAGGGCTTAAGATCAAAGAGGTAAGTAATCAAGACCTGTGACTGCAGAGAAAGTGACAGGACAGCATACAAGGGAAAGGACATATTAAATCCATAATAGCTACAGCTAATCTCTGAATATAGCAAGGGGGCCAATAAATGCATGCTGAACATTTACATTAAAGGGCAAAGAAAGAAGAAATCTTCATAGAACTCATTTTTAAACTGATAAGGATCTATATACTGATAAGAGCATTAAGTTCTAGTAATTCCAGTGAAGTTCTAATAATCATAGTCATAATGGTATATTTTCAATCATAACATAATGCTGAGGACAGGACGTCTCCCACCCAGGAACATTTAAAAATGGGGCTGGAAGGTAAAGCTGCACAAAAGCCAGTGAGCGGGGTGTGAAGCATTGTGCAATGTGTGGGACAGTCCACACAACAAGCAGTCCCCTCACCCAAACCATAGCCTCTGGGCTCTACCCTAGAAATCCCAGAGTCCCATTCACCACCGTTCCTAACTTACTCTTCAGGAAGGAGTATATGAGTGTGTCTGTGTGTGTGAGAGAGAGAGCTCACATGCACACATGCGCACACCAATGTAATCAAAAGCCCGAAGTCCAAATAAAATATAGAAAGACTAGGATAGACACTGTTGGCCAAGAATTACCTACAAAGGAGAACATCTGCCAGATACTTAAGGGTGCCATGTATACTCCCTGTAACAGAGAATCAAGTTCCTGCTCCCAACAAATTAGAAGTCAAAAAACTGCCTATTGCACCTGGGTATGAAACCCAATCCCAGTCCTCATGTGCCACCACCCAGAGGGGATGTGACTGAAGTATCATGAAAGGAGTATAGGAAGGAAACAACAGGTGGCGAAGGAAAGAATAGCAAGGACTTTTAAAAAGTGGCATGCATGCAAATAGGAGAAGGAGCTTTTCAGAAATAGTTGAGAACAAGGGGAAAAAATGAACAAAGTTGGATAGAACGATGGGGATTCAAGACAAGAAGGGACTAGAGGAAATGGTTGCTCAATAGCCTCAGGGGCTGTCTGGTTCATTCTGGACCAGGAAGTCCTCACAGGCATATAGTAAGTGCTCAGTAAATGCATGCTGAAATGGATGGATGGGTGGGTGGATGGATGGACAAAAATGAAACCTAGAGATCTGGTTCTGCTGTGTCATCCACGAGACAGCTGAGAAGCGAGACACCTCAGTGATGTACTTGTAAAGAGAATTCACTCATCAAACTTCATGCTGTGATGTCTATACACATGGCAGGTGCTGTGAGATGATGAGCAGACAACAGAACTGAAATTAAGCAGAGGCTTCCTACAATAGAGGCTTTTCCCCCTGCTGTGGAGATGCCTCCCAAAGGAACGGTCACAATTATTTAATAAAAGAGGAGGAAAGTTAATTGCAAATTTCAAGCTTAGAAATTCACAGGCAAAAGTAGCTGGAGAAAAATGACCATACTAATTGTAATACAAGGATACAGCTGGGAAGAAATAAAACCATGGAGAAAAATTAAAAATGCAAATTTGGTTGGGCATGCTGGGATAGCTCAGCAGGCTGAGTACTTTCCTTGCAATCATGAGGTCCGAGGTTTGATTCCTGGCCCCCGCCTGTGCAAACCCATATGCGGAACTGGGGCACAACTGGTAACCACCAGGATGACACAGTAGTGAAGGTGCTCCCCTCCCATGGGGAGGCCCCTGGTTCAGTTCCCACTCCGTAGGGCCCACATCCACCTGTGTGGAATGAAACCACATCACAGTTAGTGATGCACAACTATGGAGACTGCGCTGGGCCACCCCCCTCTCTCTCCCCTCCCAAACAATAAAATACATCTTTAAAAAAAATGCAAATTTGAATTTAACTGGAATCCTGATAAAATACTTAATTAATTAACTAATTAATCAGTCAAAGACCAGTGATTAAGTATGGAAAAACCTGACAAAAAGTTTTTTTAATTTTTAAAAAGAAGTTTTCCTCCAAAAGATTGATTGATTGATTGATTGATTGATTGACAGACAGATAGATAGCTGCTGTCTGGGGAAAAAGTCTAGCCATAAATGCATAAATGCCTCTATCATTCATATTACATGGCTCTGGGTGGAGATACATATATAATTTTTTTACTCTAAACAGAGATCCCAATTCAGAAAAACATATAAATATTTCCCACATAATCTAAGTCCCTCCACATACAGACCTGGCAACTCGTCTGTTTCCACAGTCAATAGCTTAAGCCTCAGTTACTAAGAGTTCTGTCACCATCTGGTCCAAAGAGAGCTAAGCTGTCCACTATGTAGGTCTTAGTCACAGCTCAGAGGAAAGCAGTGACCCTACTAAGTCTACAGAATGTGTTCTTCAGCCATTCCTGAGGCTCTGCATCTCATTTTCAAATCGTGTCAGGTCACTCACGGTTCCATATTTAAACCTCATTAGCCCAAACTCTTACCAATTTACTTCCATGGTGTGAGACATTAACATTACTCCTTAAACTTTGGTGAAACTTAGAATGACTCCTGTAAGGATTAGCTGAAAAACTGGCTCTTTTTGTGGATAAAGAAACGTACATGCCCACAGATCTAAACTGTGTGTACAGTTTCAATCTACCCATGAACTCCCAATTGTTTTCCCCACAGATGGTTGGTAACAGCCATATGAAAAGCACATTTGCATTTGTTATAAATGTGTTCATGAGGACTTCCCACTGTATTCTCAAAAAACTGCCTTCATGAGCTTGAGGCTTGGGGAAGCAGGGACGTCTGTGGGTTAAGCACTAGCTTTGCAGCCCCAGGAACTGAGGATCAAGTCCCAGCCCTGGTCCATGCGGACCCAAGTGCTGAACTTGGGTGTGCTTCCGATGTGGGAGGTCCCCACTTGGGTTCTCTCTGGGGCAAACTTCCCATACGGGAGGCCTCGGGCCAGGTTCCCACCCTGCACAGACCCTGCCCATCTGAGTGGAACGAAACCATGTCTAAAACTGATGACGAGCAACTATGGAGACTGCTCTGGGCCCTCCCCCTTCTCTCTGTCTCTCTCTGTCTCTGTCTCTCAAAAACAATAAAATCTTAAAAAAAAGAAAAAGAACTTGAGACCACCCCCATCCCCGTAAACTATGTGCTTTAAGCTATCAAGGACGGCGGATAATGCTTCCACTGTCTTCTTCTCTTTTGCTCTGGCTTCTAGGAAGCTTATTATCACATGGTATTAAAGAAAGAAAAGATTTTATTCTAATTTTTCTCGAAAATTTCTTCTCAATGCATCTGATAACTTCAGAAAAGGAATTACTGCCTGATATGCAGAACTTGTAGATCACAGGCTCTCTGAACTGAAACCTTCTTCTTAGTGTGAGGTGCTCTGAAAGAAGCTTCACCCATGGAAGGTTCCAGGCCAACCATATGACCCTTGAACTGGCCCCATCAACATCCACTTTCTCCTCACTCACTGAAAGGCAAGTGAGTTTAAGCTGGATACAGCCAGCCATCACCCTCAGAAAAATCCAAGTCCCACCATTTGATATGTGCACTGAAAATCTCTTTAGCGTACTTTAAGGATCTTCTACATGGATCACACAGCTCACTGGGCCACAGACCCATCAGGGTTTTCCAGCGACATCTGCAGTATTTTTCCACTCGGGCAGCTGGCAGAAAGGGGAAAATTCATTAACATGCTAATGATGTCCTATTTAAAATTCTAGCCCTGATTATTCTGTGATTAAGTCTCTCCCCTTGACGTCTGCTTCCTTTATGTCTGAGTTACAGTGCAAAATCAACAATATTAATAAAGTACAATATGAATTACCAACAAGGGACAGGCAAAGTTATATAAAGCTCAGGGAGGCCTTTTTTTTTTTTTCTGAAAAGCAGAAGTGACAAACTGTAAAAAAGTTACTGACTTTTTCATCCCACCCTCCCTTAAAAAAAAAAACCATTGAAATCCAAAATAATTAAAGGTTTATCATTAATCATAAGTGATGAGAGGATGAAAGATAGATTTAGCTCTTGGTTCTCTTTGACTGTGTTTGTTCTCCTGAAGTCTTAGAACAGCTGATAGTGGCTAAAGCACACCCCTTTCTCACCTCTACATAGAGACCACATGTCATGCAACAAAAGTCAACAGACTCAGTGACAATTTCTGTCTCCCTTGGCCTGTGAGCACTCTGGCATATTTCAGTCCCTTTTCATCACATTCTTCTGTCTGCTGACACCTCAGTCTGAACATCCACCTCAAACCTCTCAAGTGTCTTCCGTGAAAGACTATCAAATTGATCGCTGCTCTCATCAAATAGGGAAATAAACTTTTTTTTTTAACTTTTCAAAAAGAAGACCCAGGAGATGCTGGGATGGCTCAGTGGTTGAGCACTTGCCTCACAACTGCAAGGTCCAGGGTTCGATTCTCAGCCCCAGTCTGTGCAAACCCATATGCTGAACTGCAGTGCAACTGATAACCGCTGGGATGACTCAGCAGCAAAGGTTCTTGCCTCTCACACAGAAGGCCCCCAATTCAGTTCCTGCCCCATGTGGCCCCACACCCACCTGTGTGGAACAAAACCACGTCACAACTAATGACGTACAACTATGGAGACTGCTTTGAGCCCTCCCCATTTTGTGCGCACGCTCTCTCTCTCTCCTCTCAAACAATAAAATAAATCTTTAAAAATAAAAATAAATAAATAAATTATAAGCCTGGGCTTATAATTGAAAATAAAGGAAGAAAGGACTAATGTTTTATTTTAACATCTGGCCCCAGTAAATGACCAAATATTTATGCTATATTTGGTGTTTTTAAAGACACAATGCTGGATACTACCATGGTACAAATGGAAATAAGGACAGTGATTTGACCTCAATAGACTTAATGTAGCCAAAGACACAAGATCTAATGCTACTGTCAGTGATCAGCAAACCAAGTTCATATGCGATGAATCATTACACATCTACTTCCCATCAATAAGACTGCTTTCTTTACAATATGAGTTACAGTGCAAGATCCCTAAGACTACAAAGCTCACCTTCTGCTACAGAAACAGAACCCCTGGCTGGACTGGGCATACATGTGGCTGAATCAGCCATCTTGGACCAAATACCACATGCTGAGGAGCATAGACCTACGAATTAGAAGAGTTTGGGCCCCTGACCAGCCTGCAGCTGTTCGTTCAACCCTGAACCGCCTTTTATTTTTACCCACATTCTGCAACCATTGCTGGAAATCAAAATCATTTTTTAAGAACACTACATATTGCTCACTTCTTAAATAGTCTTATTTTAAAATGTCTTATCTAAGATCAAAAAGAGCTGGGTCATGGTACACAGACACATACTATTCTTTTGTAGTATTTGTTCTACATTTAAACTGGAGCACAGAGCTCCCTCTGAATTTTTAACTCTCAAAACCCAACCAATGACAGCATGTGCACTTTGCCTAGTGTGATTACACTCTAACAGAGAAAAGCTTTAACTCACGAAGGAATTCGTTTTATTTATTATTTGTCCCCCACACTCTCACCAACCCAACATTTATTAATTTGATTCACTCACAGCCAAGTCACCTCTGATTGGTTAGAAATTAGCTTCAGGCTAACGCATAGGGAAATGGTAGCTGATCCAGCAAACTCCAGTGTAAAACACAAAGAACACATTCACAACAGTAACGAGCCATCTGCAATGTAGAACCATCCATGGTAACAATCTCTCATTCCATTTGTTTATGTTTTATTCATCATTTTCAAAATACTTAGTGAAGTGACAATGATGAGATTCACAAAACACTGTACAGCTCTTCTTTTTAAAGAGATATTAATGGTTTTTAAGCGCTCAACTATTCAAATGAAAATGCTGCTTTTTACTAAATTTGTCTAAATATGTTCACATCTTTATTCTTAGTACATTATTATAGTAGATTCCCCAGTTTGTGCCAAAAATTGTGTGGTGATAATGAAAAATGTCATCATCCTCATTGTTTATACATTTTTACAAATCTATAGCAAGGATATATTTAAAATATACAATGCTCATTCCTATCATGACTTAATAAACCACACTGTTAGATATTGGGGAAGTGTGCAATCATTCCTCAGTACTATAGTTACATATCAAGGCTCAATTGTACAGTATCTAGTTACATATTTGGCAAAACCAAAGCTTGGGGGTGGGGGGGAAGAAAGTGAATTTAAACAGCATCTCTGGGTGGTTGAGTCAACTTAGGAGTGTCTGTTGCTAAGAAAACCCAATATCTATGATTTGAATAACTGTGAAGAAACCACTCTCTACACAATGTAATAAGCCTTTAAAACAAAATATACTCATAGTGAAATGACACACCTAATTTCTGCCAGCTGATTTCATATTTATTTAGTTTTAAATATTAACCTTTATTTACTTTAATTTGTGGGGTGTTTTCAAATAGCCCTACTTCAATTCTAGCTATATAACATTACCTTTTTTTCTTATTTCTTTTAAAGTACGCTTATTTTGTAAATACAGAGGGTGCCAAAAAATGTATACACATTTTAAGAAAGGAAAAACTGTATTAAAATGGTAATACTCAATATATACCTATAACAAAACATGAATACAAGTCACGTTTGACTTTTACAATGACAAGAGATGCTCAAAGTGGTGACCATCAGCGTCCAGACACTTCTGATTACGGCGAACTACTGCCTGAGCAACGTTGACCAAAGTGTCCACTTGTATCACTACACATGCCATTTCAATCTACCACACGTCTCAAATTTATCATGAATGTGTGCTATCGTTAGGTGTGTTGGAAGTTCTGTTGCATACTCACGCCTCCATTGTCATTGTACTTCCACAATGTTCTCGAATTTCAAATACCATTTCAAAATGGTCTTGTGCTCCTCAAATGACAAGTGTGCTTCCACCATCTTCTTGGACTGTCCTGCCTGTTGCATGATAACTCTAGCATTTATTTGACTAATGCCATCTTTTGAGTGAACATGAAACTATGCATTGTTACTGTAATTCAACTCAGCTTCAAAAAGTAACACATAGATAACGTCTCTTAAAATGTGTATACATTTTTTGGCACCCCAGTATAGTTCTAGTAAACAATATTTTTGCAGGGATATGATATGCTATGCATGACTTCTGCCCTCCAGCAAACTTCTAGTTGCTAGAGGAAATGGAACAGCTTGCACGGCACACACACACAGACACACACACACACACACATCTCAGGATCTTTGTAGGTTACCTCATTCAATCTGTACCAATTAGTCAGCCAATGAGATGCATATTATTCTTCTCATTTTACTGGTAAAGAAACAGGTCCTGGCAGCTAACATATTTTAAATCTGAATTTGCTTCTTTTTACTTCATGCTGCATATTAGAAACTGAATCATCATAAATTCTTCACAGTTTTTTAAGAAGTTAAGTTTTCACTTTATCAATCTAGACTGAACTGGCATCTTCTGAGGATGCCCCTCAGGGAACAAATCTCAAGGTGGCCTCAGTTACTCTTAACTAGAAGGGAACATGAGAAGAACTCCTCCTACAGCAGCTGCTTTGGCTGAGGCAGCACTGGCATCTTGTACACCATTCGTCCTGGGAAAGGAGCACTCCAGAAAGCTCACTTAGAAAAGAGCCACTTCCTGGTCTTCCTTCAGTTTTCTCAGAGTCAGCCTGCTTTCGTCTGTGATTGTGCAAACCAAAAGACAGAGCCAAGGAACAAAAGGAACATAACTGTCACACAGAGAGAATGCTCAAGACCTGTGCCAAGGGAAAGACTGCTCTAAATAATCACAAGGCCATTAGCAAATCCAGGGAGAGGAAGGGGAAGAGGAGAGAAAAAGAAAAGACGTCACACGTGGTTGTGAAACAAAAGCTGACAATTCTACCCCATTTGTCAAGGCTCCTGCCAAAAACCTCCTCCGGGAAACATGCTGCGTGCTCCAGGACACCCTTCACAGTGACAGTCACACAAGACACAGAACGTCCTGCCTGGCCGCACAACACAATAAATATTGTAAATATCTCACCAGGCCACAGCTGGTGACTTCTTACCGTAGGCAGTTGTCCCGTGGTCCAGTTCCCTTCTCAGCCTGTTGTAATCTTCACTCACACGCCTCAGCTTTTGGACATCCCTGGAACTCAGCACCTCAAGCTTGTTCAGGAGTCCCTCCAGCCCTTCCAGCTCTGATGTCAATGATCTGATCTCCTCTGTGAGCTCCTTGGCTGTACAGAAATGGTTTCCTGCAGCACAATGAAGAAGAAAGGAGGGGGAAGAAGCTTTACAGCACTCCACGTGTGGAAGACAGCCATAGCTGATGTGCACTAACAGTGTGGGCCAAGGGGCTGAACTTTGCAGCCACATCCAACTGTGTTGACAGTTGTCTGTGGAGGGGGCTGGAAAAACACTGGCTGTCCTTAACCCTTTCGCTGCATGTAACGATAAGGTCTCATCATGAGTTGCTACTGTTGCTATGTGTATGATGAGTATGTCTCATCTTGGTTTTCATTCATGTTTTTCGCCTCTCCATGTATTTTATTGTAGTACAGGTGCATGTGGCAATGCAGTTTATGATAAAACACTTGTATTTTATTCGTTGGATGGAGCCACAGCCGCCTTCAAAATTTTTTTTCGACATAACCAAATTTCCATTTCTTATTTACTTGAGGATATCCCTGAAACCGCTTTGCGTACAGCAATAAAATACCGGCGCAGTGAAAGGGTTAAGCTGGAAAAACTACCTGTGTCTTTATCACCTACTCTTGTTACATCTGCTTCAAGGGTTCCATTGGCCAATTCATGTTCTTGTGAATCTTGATAACACAAAAATGTCCCAGTGAAACCCAGGGAAGCCACATGGTATGAGTGTAGTCAAATATCCAAATGTCAAAGAGGTAAAATAGGGTGGAAAGGGACCAGGTCTTGGAGTCAGACTAGACCTAAGTCACCTTGTTCCTCAAACCAATTGACCTTGAGCAAAAAAAATGTTATACATAATTTCAGGGCAAACTTCTAGTAAAATATGATTGCAGTAATCATAAATGTCTGTAAAAATAAACATGAAATTTTGTAAAGCTCTGAGCAAAATATATGGCACATTAAATAGAGCAAAGTTGCAAGATACAAAATCAATATACAAAAATCAGGTGTATCTCTAAATATCAGCCCCAAACAAGTGGAAGATTAACTTTTTTAAATACCATGTACAAGATATTTTAAAACTCAAAATGCTTAGAGATACATTTAAAGAAGCATGTGCAAGACACAGGAAACCACTTTTAAAACTTTAGAGAGAAATTAAAGAAGACAAATAATTAGAAAAATATACTATATATTCATACACTGGAAAACTGCCTATTAAGATTTCCATTTTCCTCAAATTGACCTATTGATTCAATTCAATTCCAATCAAAACCTGATGTGAGTCATTTGTAGAAACTGGCAAGCACATTCTAAAATGTAAAAGAAAACACAAAGGCTTAAATAAACCAAAACAACCCGAAAGGTCTGACAAAGCTAGGGAACATACACTATTTGATTTCAAATTAACCCTGAAGCTACAGTAACTCAAGACAGGATGGTATGGGCACAGAGTCAACAGATCAGTGGAACAGAATAGACCAGAAGCAGACCACACCGAGCAGCTAACTGATTTTCAATGAGGAAAAAAGAGTATTTGCAACAAAGGCTCCTGGAACAATGAGCTACCTGAATGGGGGGAAAACACTAACCTTAATCCATACCTCAAACCATACCCAAAATTTCATTAGAGATGGATCATGGACCTAAGTGTAAAAGCAAAAACTATAAAGATCCTAAAATAAAACATAGGAGAATATCTTTCTGACATGGGAGTAGGCAAAAATTTTGAATAGGACACAGAAAACACTAACTAAAAAAGAAAAAAAAATGAATTAATGGACTTCATCAAAATTAAAACCTCTACTCATCAAAAAATACCATTAAGAAAATGAATAGGCAAGCCACAGAGTGGGAGAAAATATCCACAATACATATATCTGCCAAAGGACTTGAACCCAAAACTCAGTAATTAAAACACAAACTAAGACACTATTAAAAGAAATTGAAGAAGATACAAAGAAATGGAAGGATATTCCATGTTCACGGATTGAAAGAATCAACATAGTTAAAATGGCCATATTACCCCAAACAATATGCAGATTTAATGCAATTTCCATCAAAATTCCATAGACATTCTTTCAAGAAATAGATAAAAAATGATCAGATTCATATGGAAACACAAAAGGCCCCGAATCACCAAAGCAATCCTCAAAAAAACACAAGGCTGGAGGCATCACGCTCCCTGACTTCAGTCTATATTACAAAACATCAATAATCAAAACAGCTTGGTATTGGCAGAGAAACAGACACATAGATCAATGGGACAGAATCAAAAACCCAGAAATAAAACCACAAATATATAAACAGATAATCTTTGACAAAGGAGAAAAATATATACAAGTAAGGAAAAGAAAGCCTCTTCAGTAAATGGTGCTGGGAAAATTGGAAAACCACATGCAAAAGAATAAATCTGGACTTCAAACTGTCACCATATACCAAAATTAACTCAAAGAGGATTAAAGACCTCCACATAAGATCTGAAACTATAAAGTGCATAGAAGAAGTCATTGGCACTAAACTTATAGACCTTGGGCTCAGAGAGAGCACTTTACAAACTTGACCCCAAAGGCAAGGGAAATAAAACCAAAAATAAATGAATGGGACTATATCAAACTAAAAAGCTTCTACGCAGCAAAGAACACCGTCAACAAAGTAAAAAGGAAACCAACCAAGTGGGAGAAAATATTTGCAAATAATGCCTCTGATAAGGGGCTAATATCTAAAATATATAAAGAACTCATACAGCTCAACAACAACAAAAGATGATTCAATTAAAAAATGGGCAGAAGACCTAAACAGGCACTTCTCTCCTGAAGACATACAAACAGCCAACAGATACATGAAAAAATGCTCAACATCACTAGCAATTAGGGAGATGCAAATTAAAACCACAATGAGATACCATCTTACACCTGTTAGAATGGCTATAATCAACAAGACAAGGGATAACAAGTGCTGGAGAGGCTGTGGACAAAAAGGAACCCTCATACACTGCTGGTGGGAATGTAAATTGATACAACCACTGTGGAAGGCTGTATGGAGATTCTTCAAAAAACTAGGAATGAAATTGCCATATGATATGACCCAGCCATACCTCTCCTGGGCATCTACCCAAAAAACCTGAAAACCTTAATCGGCAAAGATATATGGACCCAATGTTCATCACAACACTGTTCACGGTGGCCAAGTCATGTAATCAACCAAAGTGTCCTCTGATAGATGACTGGATAAAGTTGTGGTACATTTATACAATGGAATACTACTCAGCAATAAGAAGAGATGAAATATAGCAATTTGTGACAACATGAAGAGACCTTGAAATCATCTTATTAAGCGAAATAAGTCAGAATGAAAGAATCAAGAAACATATGACCTCACTCATAGGTGGAATATAAAACTGAAAGGAACAAAGAAACAAAGACTCAT
>PVKE010042606.1:0-13683 GCA_004027555.1 Craseonycteris thonglongyai
TCCCAAGCCAAGCTGTGGAATAAAATTATGTGGAAAAACCAATGATGTGCAACTATGGAGACTGTTCTGGGCCCTCCCCCTTCTCTCTGTCTCTGTCTTTGTATCTTTCTCTCTCTTTCTGTCAAAAACAATAAAAATAAATCTTAAAAAATTCATGGGGAAGTCGGGATGGCTCAGTGGGTTAGGCGCTCACTTTGCAGCCCCAGGGACCGAGGATCGAATCCCGGCCCCGGCCCGTGCGGAACCATATGCTGAACTGGGGAGTTCCCCCAGTTCAGTTCTCACCAGGGTGAGACCCCGGCCCAGTTCCTGCCCTGTGCAGTCCCGTCCACCTGTGGAATGAAACTATGTGGAAAAACCGATGATGTGTAACTATGGAGACTGTTCTGGGCCCTCCCACTTCTCTCTGTCTCTGTCTCTGTCTCTGTATCTCTCTGTCTCTGTCAAAAACAATAAAAATAAATCTTAAAAAATTCATGGACACAGTCAATAGTTTAGTTATTACCTGAGGGTAAGGGGAGGGGTGTGAGGGAGGAGAGAGGGGGAGTAGGGAGAGGGCATCAAATATATGATGATGAAAAGAGAACTGATTATGGGTGGTGAGCACATAATGAAATACATAGATGATGTAACATAGAGTTGTACATCTGGAACCTATGTAATTTTTACTAGCCAATGTCATCCCAATAAATTTAACAATTAAAAAACAAACAAACAAAAACAAAAACTTATTTAAACCACAGAACACCATATGAATTTTAGTCTGTTAGAGACAGAAACTGAAAGGAATATCTATGAAGTTTTTCTCATGGGTATTTTTTTTTTTTTTTTTTTAGTGATTCAGGTTACTCCAGTAATAATATGAGAACCCACGAAGCAGTGAAACTTTATGGTTTTGTCCCAAGCTCAGTAAGTAGGTGCTAAAGATAAACCTTACCAGCAAAGTATCTCCCAGCTGGATCCACCTTCCCATCATTGAATCGATTGTTTTTCTTATCTTTATCTACTGTGGCCAGGACACGGGTTGACTGATCTTCCCAGTTCAAAGCACAGAATTTTGTTCCAATTGTAGCAACATAGCCTCCTGACTGGCGGAGAGCCACAGAGCTGACTGGGGCATCTGCAAGAGGCAATAGCAACAGTAGCAATGCAGCAAGCAATCCAGCCACCGGGCAGCATACTGCAACTGTCATGCCACCTGGCGTCTCTAAGGGGATTCCAGCTCTTTCCACAAGGGGCGGACTCTCTTCCTTCTGTTGTATGGTGAAGACTGCATAACTGAATACATATATTTGTTGAAAATGAACTCTATGTGCTTTCTGGACAGCAGGGACAGAAAGGTGACTGAAACCCAATTCTTCTGGAAGTTCTCAGTCTAGTACATTTTGTGACATCTTTTTATCTCTCCAATACAGGAGTGTCTTTTTTAAGGGGTCCTATTTAATAAAAAATTAAATTTAATTAAATAAAAAAATAATTAAAAATAATTAAATATTTATTGAATTTAATGAAAATATTTTATTTAAATTTCATTTAAAATAGTTTAATTATGGGGAAGCCGGGAAGGCTCAGTGGGTTGAGCGCTCACTTTGCATTGCCAGGGACTGAGGATCAAATCCTGGCCCCGGCCCATGTGGACCCATATGCTGAACTGGGGAGTGCCTCCAGTTCAGTTCTCACTGGGGTGAGACCCTGGCCCAGTTCCTGCCCTGTGCAGCCCCACCCACCTGTGGAATGAAATTATGTGGAAAAACCAATGTGCAACTATGGAGACTGCTCTGGGCCCTCCCCCATCTCTCTGTCTCTGTCTCTCTCTCTCTGTCAAAAACAATAAAAAAAAATCTTAAAAAAAAAAAATCACAGAACCATAAACAGAATCACACTCAAAAGCACTGGAACTTTTGGTGTGAATCCCATTTTGTACACTGAACAGATCGTTCTGGTTGATGCTTTGTAAGTCCAAAATCTCTTCTTTTCACATTCAAAGAAGGGATATACCTACTTAAAAAAAAATTAAACCTTTGGTGGGACCCAAGGTAGATACTGGGTCTCCAGCATTCAATATTGTTACCCAAGGGTGTTAAGGAAAGTTTCTACAGTGCCTCAGTATCAGAACAAAATAGGGAACATTGCCCTTCCCCCGCAAAGACACAGGAAAGTATTGACCATTCAGAATTTACTCCCAGGTCACAGTGGGGGAACACACCGCCTGGCAATGCAAAAATTTAAAAGCCTGTTCAGCACGCCTTAACAAGAAAGTCCCTGGGAATGGCACCTTAGGTGGTCCTACCCCTCCCCAGGGAACAGATGGCTGGCTCAGTGGGTCTGAGCCTGGCTCATCCTTACCCACGTTCACTCGCTGCACTTGCTGGCTGAGAGAATCCCATCGGCAAACCTTCTTTGCAGGAATATCTACGAACAGCAGAGAGTTGGACGCTTCCTCCCACACTGGAGACTCGCCGCACTGACAGTTCTCCAGCAGGACACATTCAATCTTAATGGAAGACATTGTCATGGGGAACTCTGCGAAGGGTGACAGAAATTGAAATGTAATCACATGGGGCAAATTCAGCACGACACCTGGCTTGAGACCCTGGTAAGAGATTAATGCAGATTTTTAAAAAGATTTATTTTATTGTTTTTGGCGGAGACAGAGAGAAACAGAGAGAAGGGGGAGGGCCCAGAGCAGTCTCCATAGTTGTACGTCATCAGTTTTCAACATGGTTTTGTTCCACGCAGGTGGGCAGGAGCTGCACAGGGCAGGAGAGAGAGAGACAACACTCCAACATCCACACCTTGGAGCTGATGACCCTCAGAGAGCCAGTGGCTCAGAAGAAGCGAGTCTGCACTTTACGGCAGCACCCCAGACCCCAAGGTGGGCCAGGGGCCAGGCAGCTTCCTCATTGGTGGTCCCTCTGGGAGTCTGCAGCTCACCTTCTCCTGCTGCCCTCCTCATCCATTGCTCTTGATTCACTTCTCTGACTGCTCAAAATCCAGAGCCTTCTGCTCTGCATTTTTCGGACTGCATTGTAAAAAAAAAAGATGTTCATCAGTGATAATACACTAAATTAGAACCAACATCCATTTTCAAGTTCAGGCAATGGCGGGGAAGCTGGGATGGCTCAGTGGGTTAAGTGCTGGCTTTGCAGCTCTGGGGACTGGGGATCGAGTCTCCACCCCTGGCCCATGCAGACCCATATGCAGAACTGGGGTGTACTTCCCATGTGGGAGGCCCTCAGCCCAGTTCCCACCCTGCACGGCCCCTGCCCACCTGTGTGGAGTGAAACCATGTGGAAAACTGATGACATACAACTATGGAGACTGCTCTGGGCCCTCCCCCTTCTCTCTGTCTCCCCCTGTCTGCCCAAAACAATAAACAAACAAGCAAACAAACAAAGGAAAAAACCCCACAAAAAACATTCAGACAATGGGAGGGGTGTTGAAAGGACATTGGACAGCCTTGGACAGCCCCTCAGCTATTTCTTGCTGCCTACAAAGGCACCGTGCAAATTTGACAAGGACTCTTGAACTTCACAGGCAGAAACCTCCTATCCTGAGACTTTAGGCCAGAGACTGTGACCAGAAAACAGGGAGAAGGAAATAGAAAGTTAGCAGAAGAGAAAAACATTACCTAAGAAACCCACGCAGGAGAGGAAAAATGGGCAACTTTTAAGAGCCTTCTCTGTTTCCTAAACTGCCTCAATGATGACCAAAACCACCCGTCTTCATCCTTTCTCCCTGGCATCTATCTGCTTTGCACTAAGTGGTCCCACACATGAATTGGTACGTTAATAATGGGAGGAAAAGGAAAATGATCTCTGGCTTAATATTCTCTTCAATAAACTGCATTTATTTTTAGAAACACACAGCTGAAACCGGCCTCAAACACTGGCTGCCAGTGTGACAGCATTGGCAATCTTTGCGGACTGTTAAAAATTGGCACAGGCTCCAAAGACCTTCATGCTATCAGTCTGAGATAAAGCTCCAGATTAGACGTAGGGCTTTTGCAACAGCAGCTTTTAACTCCTTCTCGCTCAGTCCTGCATGCCAGGGGCTGACCAATGCTCCCGTTCTGCAGGGGCTCAGAGAGCGCAGCCCAACAGGGGGTCATGGCCGCAAAGGGGGAGGGGGCTCGGGGCCCGGTGGTGGTGGGGGGAGCGGGCACGCTGCGGCAGGCACCTGCTACACCTGGGTACCTGTGCGGGCGAGGGGCCACCCTGCTATCTGGTAGCGACCCTGAGGCTTCAGGCGACAGCGAGTCCCTGGGAGACTGAAGGTCGAGCACGTCTGGTCCGGGGCGTGAGTCCTCGGGTAGGCAGAGGGCAGTCGATGTCCTTCCCGCTGTCTCTGATCAGAAGACCAGACTGAGCGCGTTTTGCTCGGCTGTCGCCAGGCCTTTCTTCTCCAGGGAGGGGACAGGGAGGCCAGGCTGGTGATTTCTAGGTGGCCCAAAGGTCAGGCAGTGGAGCGGGAGGGGGTGTGAATGGCTCGGCGGGGCGGGGCGGGGGGGCACCGCGGCTAGGGGTGGGGGTGAAACCGGTATGCCCCAACGCTGTCCCTGTCCTCCGTCTCAGCTGGAAGAATTCTGCAAAGCCACCTGGGCAGAGGGGTATGGGGCTGAGGCTTAGAGTCCAGTGAACCTAGGCTTTGGAGTTTGGACGGATAGCTAAAGTCTCTCTCTTACACAAAAGGTTGGTAAATGCTTAACGGAGAGATTGGGTAGAGTCTTGTCAAGCAAAGGAGTTTAAGAGGAAACAAAAAGTCAGTTCGACAAATCCTCTATTTTCCTAGTGGAGAAGACCAATGGCTGGAGGCCAACTCTTGCAAAACATTTTGGGAGGGGGCACAGGAAAGGCTTGGTTTGACTCAGCCTCGCATTCCCCGTTGAGAGCCCTAGTGTAGTCCGGGGTCCAGGCACCTCACCATCCACCCTTTCTCTGAATATCCCACAAGTTCAAAGTATTAAAACAAATTAAGAGAGGAAGGTAAACAGAATGGTGCTTGCCCCTGAGGAATGGGAGCCAGGGATTTCACTGTGAAGGGATGTTGAGAATTTTCTAGGGGTGACAGACCTGATCGGTATCCCTGATGAGTTGCATTAAGTGTGTGTCCTGTCAAACATGTGGCACACTTGTGATTTGTGCATTTTATTGAATGCACTGAATCCACAGTCAGTATTCATTATTTCTCTCCCTCAATTTAGTGTCTCATTCCTTGACATCTGCACTATCCTAAAATCCCTCAGTACACTCAAACCACAATCATTGTGGCATTCTAATTCCCTTTAATTCAGAGGAACGGCCAGAAACCAGTATCCACAGGCACAAGGCTCTAGGCAGGCAGGTGGTTGGAGCAAAGTTTAAGGTTAACTTAGACTAATTGGCATTTACAGCCTCAATTATTTCCCCTCCACCCTGGGAGATACTGAAGACAATTACCGGTAATCTCTCATGTCCCTCCCCATTCACAGATGAGAAACCACAAGTCTTCAAAGTGAGGAGACTCCCAAAGCCATACCCAGCAGGGGAAAATGTGGCAAATAGCCCAAACCATCAGCACAAAAACAAAACAAAACAAAACTTAAAGGACACTTCTTGGGTGGGATAAAGAGTGGGGACTGATTTCCAGGTGTCAGAAACAGTTGTTGGACCACTTTTTTTTTTTTTTTTTCAATTAATGTGGGAACTGCAGTTCACAGAGTATGCATGAAGATTCAGTGACCTTTCCTGGGAGTTACTCAACTCTACCTGTGCTGGCCTCTTCTTTTCAGGAAGACGTGTTTCATAGGAGGAGGAGTAATTTTAAATATCTGAAAGTCCCTAACAATTATCCCAAATGTACAGGAAAAGTTAAGAACTGTTATCCTAATGGGGCACAGATTCTATTGGGTGTCTAAGTATCATTTTGCATGAGTTAATTATATGTCCCTTGAAGTGAGCAGATATCATAAATGGAGTTAAACAGCTTCCGCAAGGAATGTCTCTGAAGAGAACAAACAATTGTAACCAGGCATAGCCCCAACACTAGTTCTCATTCTTTATGGGCTAGGCTGGGTTTTGCTGATAGGGTTTTAATCACCTCAGTAGAAGCATTTTGTTAATGTGAGGTCACTTTTATATGACCAAGGTTTGGGATTAATGATGTGCGGGAAACTTGAAACAGAAGGAGCCTATAAAAGGAAATGCACCTTCTGAAGTGTTGAAAGTAGAAATGATTAAATTTTGTCAGCAAACAGTCAAATTCAGAGCCGTAGCAATGATCTGAGAAAAATGTATCAGAATATTTTGTTTTCTCTCAAATGGGAGAAGATCATAGAGGGTTAAAAGTCGCAGGATACATTGAGAAGCTTTTTAGTCAGTTACAACAGAGTGTAAAGTACAGTAATAGACGAGATGAGTGGGAATGAGGAAGAAGAGGCTGCTGAAGAATCAGAACATTCAGCTTGGGTAGAAGCTGCCCACTTCTGCAATCAGCAGTTTCTGGAGGTTCCTGAGAGCCTTGCTTAGTGTCCCAATAAAATGGCTGTCCCATACTCAGGATAAAGTGATGTACATCTTTTAATTGGGAAACATGAACTTGAGTATCAGTACTTTGGAGTTTTGTTGCTGTGTCAGTTGCTAACAGTCCCTGATGTCTTTTCTTTGGAGGCTCAAGGTCGTTTTTCTGATGCCTTTTCAGAAACCTTCAGGTTTGAGATCTCATAGAGGTGACTTAGGCGGGTGTTTTAGAAATGCAGCTTGTACCTGTTGGTGATAAACCAGGAGGTATTGTGTAGGTTCCCTGCAGTAATTAGTCATATTATCTTCAAGGAGGGTACAGTCTAAGATTGGAAGTACTTTCCAAATGTGTGGAAGGAGATAACTCAGAAGGAGTTAACTTGTAGATCCTAGAGAGGACAGATCTTCTATCATGGAAAATGGCAACACTTTAGGCCATGGATGTTCTGAGAACTTTGATCATTTTAGTTTTAGAATTCTATTAGTTCTCTGCACTTTTCCTGAATTTATGGATGACAAGAACAGTGCCCTTTTAGAAAATAAGAATAAAAAATCATATTCAGTGACCAGTGTTTTGTATCTTCTTTCTTACTTAGAAATTGTCCAGGCAGTCAAAGATTATTTATTAATTAACTTAATCATTCCACAGGTGGGTGGGGCTGCACAGGGCAGGAACTGGGCCAGGGTCTCACCCCAGTGAGAACTGAACTGGAGGCACTCCCCAGTTCAGCATATGGGTCCACATGGGCCGGGCCAGGATTTGATCCTCAGTCCCTGGGGCTGTGAAGCAAACACTGAAGCTGCTGAGCCATCCCGGCTTCCCCTGAATTTTTAAAAAAGGTTTATATTATTGTTTTTAACAGAGACACAGAGAGGCAGAGACAGAGAGAGACAGAGAGAAGGGGGAGGGCTGAGAGCAGTCTTCATAGTTGCATGTCATCAGTTTTCAACATGGTTTCATTCCACACAGGTGGGTGGGGGCTGCACAGGGTGGAAACCAGGCCAGGGGTCTCTCGCATGGAAGGCACATCCCCTCAAGCCAGGGGCCAAACAGGGCGGGTGAGAACTGCAATGGGGGCCTTCCACATGGGAAGCACACTCCAGGTCAGTGTATGGGTCCACACAGGCTGGGCTGGGATTTGATCCTTGGCCCCTGGGGCTGCAAAGCGAGCGCTTCACCTGCTGAGCCATCCTGGCTTCCCTTGAAAAAAAATTTTTTTTTGATCAGTTAATCTTTTAAGTTTCTCAGTGGGATAATAGAGAGGGAGAGGTACAAAAAGATAAACAGGAAGCCAGCTTTAGACAAATATAAAATTATCATTGTAAAAGGCTAATTATCTTCCTTTTCGAAGGGGAGAGAAGAATGTATAGATATGGAAAACCTATTCTGATAAACAGAAGATAGGGGTAGAGAGATTTTGAGATAATGGATGGCTTAGAGAATAATTTTGGCCACTGACAATTTTACCAATCTAAATAAGTTTAAAGCTACCATTAGTTAATCCTTACGTATAGAAATGAAGCTAACATAGTCTCCTATGTTAATAAAAAAGGACTTCTCTTTTAGACAAAAACAATCTCCTCATGAGGGATTCTTCTCTTTTTATTCTAAGGTATCTCTTAAATGAACACTCTTGTTCTTGTCAAAAATTCTCCAATGTGGCCATGGTAATTTCTATTTGACCCTAGAGAAATTATGTCAAGCAGAGAACATGATAGTAGGAAAATATGAAGGAAGCAGGTGTTAGCAGAGTTGCAGTTTTAGGTTCAGAAGGCCCCAGGAAAACTTCCATGGGCTGTCAGAACGGTGCTTGTGCAATCTTGTGTCTCTAAAGCCTGACTGAAGGCCAACCATTACCCATTAGACGCTGCAGAAAACCTCTTTATTCCGGGCTGATGAAATAAAGTTCTTAGGGACACAAAGACATAACTGAAGACGTCTTTATCTATCTATCTATCTATCTATCTATCTATCTATCTATCTATCTATCTATCTATCTATCTATTTATTTATTGTTAAATTTATTCGGGTGACATTGGTTGGTAAAAATTACAAAGGCTCCAGGTGTACCATTCTAAATGACATCGTCTATATAGTGCACTATGTGCTCACCACCCAGTCAGTTCTTTCCATCATCATATATTTGATACCCCCTCCCTACTCCCTCCCCAACCCAAGAAGTCCTTTTAAGATTTTATTTTAATCGCTTTATTGCTGTATACTAGACATACAGTAAACTGACATACAAGGGGAAACCCCCCCAAAAAAACTGGAATTACCTTCTGGAGGGTGGGCCTCTTGTAGTATAGGCTTCCCCCACTAGGTGAGTGGTCTAGGATCCCATCTGCAGCAGTGTACCAGCTGGTGTGGTTGTGAGAGGCTGTGTTCAGCTTCAGTAAATTGTTTTTGGAGACTCTTTCAACGTGTGTGCCCATTTGGTGATGGGTAATTTACATGAACAATGTCAGCGTGTGGCATGATAGCATATCTGCCCATACCATGCTGAGTGTTCAGCAGTTTTTGATCAAAAACATCATGATCCTGAACCCCACCCTCCCTATACCCGATCTCACCCCAAGTGACTTTCTTCCCACCCCCAGATGAAAAAAGTCCTCCAAGGGAAACGTTTTGCCCATGTGGACAAGGTGAAACAACAAAAAATGGCAGAGGTACTAAAAGGCATCAAAATCACCGAGTTCAAAAGCTGTTTTGGGGAAGCCGGGATGGCTCAGTGGGTTAGGCACTCACTTTGCAGCCCCAGGGACTGAGGATCAACTCCCAGCCCCGGCCTGTGCGGACCCATATGCTGAACTGGGGTGTACCCCCAGTTCAGTTCTCACTGGGGTGAGACCCCGGCCTAGTTCCCGCCCTGTGCAGCCCCGCGCCCACCTGTGGAATGAAACTATGTGGAAAAACAAATGATGTGCAACTATGGAGACTGTTCTGGGCCCTCCCCATTCTCTCTGTCTCTGTATCTCTCTCTCTCTCTCTCTGTCAAAAACAATAAAAATAAATCTTAAAAAAAAAGTAGCATTTTATAATTTTGATGAAGTCCCATTTATTAATGTGTTCTTTTATGGAAAGTGCTTTTGGTGTCATTTCTAAGAAATCTTTGCCTAACCAAGGTCCTAAAGGTTTTCTTCCCTTTTTTTTTCATTGTTAAATTTAATGGGGTGACATTGGTTGGTAACAATTAGATAGTTTCCAGATGTATATGACCTCACTTATAGGTGAAATATGAAACAGAAAGTAACAAAGAAACAAAGACTCATGGACACAGTCAATAGTTTTAGTGGTTAATTGAGGGTAAGGGGGGAGGTGGGTGGGAGAGATGGGTGGGAGGAGTAGGGAGGGGGAATCAAACACACAGTGATGGAAAGTGAGCTGATTCTGGGTGGTGAGCACATAATGTGATGTATAGACAATATAATGTAGAATTGTACACCTGGAAACAATGTAATTGATATCAATTAATGTCACCCCAATAAATTTAACAACAAAAAAATTTTTATTGTTTTTGACAGAGACAGAGAGAGACAGAGAGAAGGGGGAGGGCCCTGAGCAGTCTCCATAGTTGTATGCCATCAGTTTTCAACATGGTTTCAGTCCACACAGGTGGGCCGGAACTGGGCTGGGGGCCCCCTGCATGGAAGGCACACCCCCTTGAGCCATGGACAGAACCAGGGAGTGAGAACTGAACTGGGGGCCTCTTGCATGGGATGCACACCTCAGTTTAGCATATGGGTCTCCACGGGCTGGGGTTGGGACTGGGATTCGATCCTTAGTCCCGGGGCTGCAAAGCAAGTGCTGAGACATCCTGGCTTCCCTTCTTTTTTTGTTTTTGTCTAGAAGCTTTTTAGTTTTAGGTTTTAAATTTAGGCATTTGATCCATATTTTAATTAATTTTATATATGGTGTGAGGTATGGACTGAGGTTTATTTTTTGCATATGGGTATCTAATTGTTCCATCACACTTTTGGGAAGAGGATTGTTGAAGACAATCCCCTTTTCATTTCATTGATGTGTACCTTTGTTGAAAATACATTGCCCATATATGAGTGAGTCTGCTTCTGAATCCACTCTGTTCTATTGATCGATATATTTCTTTATACCAATATCACACTGTTTTGATTGCTGACTGTAGCTTTATAAAATTAAGTCTTAAAATTGGGTAGTATCAGTCCTCTAACTCCATTCTTATTGTAAGTGGTTTTGCCTACCTTAGGTCCTTTGCACTTTTTTTTTTTTTTTAAAGATTTATTTTATTGATTTTTGACAGAGAGAAGCAGAGACAGAGAGAGACAGAGAGAAGGGGGAGGGCCCAGAGCAGTCTCCATAGTTGACATTAGTGTTCCATATAGTTTCACTCCACAGGTGGGCACAGGGCTGCGCAGGGCATGTGGGTCCGCATGGGCTGAGGCCGGGACTCGATCCTCGGTCCCCGGGGCTTCAAAGCGAGTGCTTAACCCGCTGAGCCATCCCAGCTTTCCCCCTTTGCACTTTTATATGAATATTAAAATTGGTTTGTTAATGCCCCCGCCTCCCCCGCAAAACCCCCCAAAACCAAAAATAGAAACCCAAACCTGGTGTGATTTCTATTGGAATTTCATTGAATCTATAGACCAATTTGGGGACAATTGACTTCATAATAATATTGACTCTTCTGGTCCATGAACATGGTGTATATCTCCACTTACTTAGGTCTTCTATTTCTCAAAGCAGTGTTTTCTAGATGTCATTGTACAGGTCTTTCATATCTCTTGACAGATTTATACCTAAGAATAGCACAACATTTTTTGTGCTATTATATTATTTTTAAAATTTTTGATTGCTATTTGCCAGCATATAAAATACAACATATTTTTGTAAATTAACCTTTTATACTGCAGCCTTGCTAGACTCACTGTGAGTTCTGGTAGCTTTTATGTAGATTGAATCTATTTTTCTACATAGACAACGATCATGTCATCTAATATGAAAGTTGTATTTCAGGTATGCTGGGATGGCTCAGCGGATTGAGCATTTGTTTTGCATCTGCAGGGTCCAGGGATGAGTCCAGGCCCTGGCCTGTGTGGACCCATATGCTGAACTGGGGTGTGCTTCCCATGTGGGAGGCCCCCAGTTCGGTTCTCACCCTGCGCCCACCTGTGTGGCATGAAACTACGTTGAGAAACTAATGACGTGCGGCTGTGGAGACTGCTCTGGGCCCTCCCCCTTCTGTCTCTCTGTCAAACAACAAAATAAATCTTTAAAAAAAGTTATATTTCTTCCTTTCTTTTTTAAAAAGATTTGTTTGAGGTGTGTGTGTGTGTGTGTGTGTGAGAGAGAGAGAGAGAGAGAGAGAGAGAGAGAGAGAGAGAGAGAGAGAGAGAGAGAGAGAGAGAGAGAGAGAGAAGAGAGCAAAGGGGGGAGGGCCCAGAGCAGTCTCCATAGTTGTGACATGGTTTCATTCCACACAGGTGGATGTGGGGCTGCACTGGGCAGAAACTGAACTGGGGGCCTCCTGCTTGGGAGGTAAGAACCTTCGCTGCCAAGCCATCCCAGCAGTTACCAGTTGTGCTGCAGTTCAGCATGTGGGGTTGGCATAAGCCAGGGTTAGGAATTGAATCCCAGATCTCACAATTGTGAGGCAAGTGCTCAACCGCTGAGCTAGCCTGGCATCCCCTATTTCCCTTTCTATTTGGGATGCCTTCATTTCTGTTTCTTGCTCATTGTACTCGCTAGAAATTCCAGTACAATGTTGAAGGGAAGTAGTGAGTGTAGACATTCTTGTCTTATTCCTGGTCTTAGGGGGAAAGCATTGTGTCTTTCACCACTAAACATAATGTTCGCTGTAGGTTTTCCATAGATGTCCTTTATTGGATTCAGGAAGTTCTAAGTTTGGTGTTATTATCAGGAATGGATATTATACTTTGTCAAATGTTCTTTATGTACCTTTTGAGATATGGTGAGTCACACTGAGTGATTTTGAATGTTAAATTGTCCTTGCATTTCTGGCATAAATCTCACTCGGTCATTGATATGTATTGAGTGTATCCCTCCCAGAATTCACGTTGAAGCCCTAATATGATGGTATTTGGAGGTGGGGCCTTTGGTAGGTAATTAGGTTTCAATTAGGCCATGAGTGTAGGGCCTTCACAATGGGATTAGTGCCCTTGTAAGAGGGAGAGAGAATGAGATCTCTCTTGAGTACACATGTAGGAAAGACCACGTGAGCACAGCAAGAAGGTGGCTGTCTACTTAGCCAGGAGGAAGGCCCTGATTAGACATTCTATCTGCTGACACCTTGGTCTTTGGACTTCCCGGCTCCAAACTGTGAAAAATAAATTTCTGTTGTTTAAGCCACCCACTCTATAGTTTTTTGTTATAGCAGCCTGAGCTAAGGAATCAGGGTGTATTATCCTTGATGCATTGCTGAGATTTAATTTGCTCAAGTTTTTAGAACTTCTGTCTTGACTTTTATGAAGGATATTGGTCTATAGTTTTTTATTAGGCCTTTGTCTAATTTTGGTATCAGGGAAATGCTGGTCTCATAGAATGAGTTGAGAACTGTTCTCTCCTGTTCAATTTGTTGGAAGTCTTGATACTATGTTACTTAAATGTTTGTAATAATCTACCAGTGAGGTGACTCGGGCCTGGAATTTTCTTCACAAGAAAGTTTTTAACTGCAGACTCAATTTATTTAACAACAAATAGCTTTTCAGGTTATCTATTTCTCTTTAATTGTTAACTTTATTGGGGTGACATTGGTTGGTAACAATTAGATAGTTTCCAGGTGTAATACTCTACATTACATCGTCTATGTATTGCATTATGTGCTCACCACCCAGAATCAGCTCTCCTTCCATCACCATATATCTGGTGCCCCTCCCAACTCCCCCTCCCCTCTCCTCCCCTTCCCTCAGGTAACCACCAAACTATTGAGTGTGTTCATAAATCTATTTCTTCTTAAATGTGCTTTGGTAATTTCTGTCTGATAATTTGTTTAGTCTGGCATAAGGTTGTTGCAATTTTCCCTTGTTATATTTGTAGAATTTGTAGCAATGTCATTTCTCTCATTTTTAAAAAAGGTTTATTTTTTTGACAGAGACAGAGACAGAGGTAGAGAGAGACAGAGAGAAGGGGGAGGGCCCAGAGCAGTTTCCGTAGTTGTATGTCATCAGTTTTCAACATGGTTTCATTCCA
>PVKE010042607.1:0-13683 GCA_004027555.1 Craseonycteris thonglongyai
AAGTGCCAGTGACATCACACTATCTATTGTGGATTATGTTTTACCAGTGCCTGTGTGCAAAGGGGAAGCCAGTTGTTGGGGCATAGGAGTCAGTATAAATCAATATTTAGTGGGAAAGCATTAGGGATAGACTTTGTTAGCTAGACCCTCCTCACTCACCAAGCACACATTCTTGACTAGGAACAGTTCAATATGAGGGACAGATTTCATATGGAGGAGAGCTTTTCCTTTGTGGTGGTAGAACATTGTCCCATGTCCTTCATTGCCAACTCTATGTTCTTTATTAAGAGTTTGTTTGGTAATTTCCACCCTCTTTCTATGATTAGTCTTAAGTCCTGGTTAAGGCCAAAACCAATGATCTAATTTCAAAATCATTTATGTTTATATTATATACAGATATGTTTGTGTATACATACATATATCTGCACATATACATTTACATTACTCATGTATGTAAGCATGTGTACAAAAGGACTTGGTCTTTTTAATTTGAAACTAAGAGAATGTTATGGAATGAATGTATATGTACCCGAAAATTCATGTGTTGACAATCCTAACTCCTAAAGTGTTGGTATTAGGAAGTGAGATCTTTGGGCGGTAACTAGGTTTAAATGAGGTTATGAAGGTGGAACTCCCATGCTGGGATTAGGGCCATTAAAAGAGAAAGGAAGAGATACCAAAGCTTCCTTTCTCCCCCATAGGAAGACACTGGGAGAAGGCGACCATCTGCAAACCAGGAAGAGAGCCCCACCACAAACTGAATCTGCTTGATTTTGGACTTTAGCCACCAGAACTGTGAGAATAAATGCCTGTGGGTTAATCTACCCTGTCTGTGGTATTTTGTCATAGCAGCACAAGCTAATTAATTATATATATATATATATATATATATATATATATATATATGCCATACACCTATGAGTATATGTCAACAGTAGGTACCACGCAATTGTAAATTTTTTTTCTTTGCTGCTTTCTTTTCCTTTTTATCTATTTTCCAAGTTAGCTGCAATAATCAAATATACTTTTATAGAAAGAAAAAAATGTAATCGTTTTGGGGAAAATGTATTCAACTATAACAATAACGCTGTATGTTCCAATAAAAAAAGAAAAATGCAATTGGTCTTAGAGCCTAGCAGCCAGGATGACTCTCGAGTCTTTGCTTACCAGGCACTGACTTGGCAATATTATTACTTATGCACTTTCTATGAGCAGTGCTGATAACATGTGCCTGACTTTCTTCAAGGATATTGAGGAATCAAATGAGAAGGTTATATGAAAGCTCTTTGTAATTCGAGTGCCTACATAAAAATGTGCTGACTTGCTTTAGTTACACTTGCATTCTCCATGAGCTGGCTGTGAACCTCCTCTTCTAGGGAACTCCCAGCAGCAGGGACCATGCACGAGCCTTCCTGTGGAAGTCCCTGATGTCCCTGGCCCAGTGCTTGTGAACAGAAGCAAGCAGAGCTGCCAACATCGAGACTGGAAGAGTCCTAGGCTTTGTTCCAAGTGTCAAGAGCCAAGGTGTGTTTCATAGGATATCCTGACCATGGAATTCCACAGGAACTAGGGTTGTCAGATAAAATACAGGACCCCAGTTAAATTTGAATTTCAGCTACAGATAAACAGCAAATAATTTTTAGTATGAGTATGTACCAAATATAGCAAAGGATATACTTATCCTAAAAACAAACAAACTAAAACCAAAAATTATTCGTTGTTTGTCTGAAATCCAAATTTAACTGGAAATCCTGCATTTTTATTTGTTAAATATGGTAAACATAATGGGAACTTACACCCTCCCTTTCAAATTTCATCAGTTGGTTGGTTTTTACTTGTTAAACTCAGCTGCTTAATGGTAGTTTAGGTTTTACAAATACATGCTGAGCCTTTGAAATAAGGCGCCACTGTGAATAAACCTGGCAGACAATAAACAATGAAAGGCTATCTCATAAGCATCAGCGAGGCTGGTTGGGTGCTGGAGACGCACAAGGCAGCTGTTGGGGTTACCATCGGTCTTTTCTCGGGATATTATGAACTATAAGGAGTGTTCAGAGTGACTATTAGGGCCACAGAATATCCTTCACTTGACCTGGCCATTGTAGTAATACTAAAGAAGCATGTGCAATAGGCAATGAGCTCACCTCCCTATAGATTGGAGCCATTGTTCAGCCCCAGTGAAACTGGCTGGGGGCAAGGAGGGATTGGGAAATAGAAAAGAGCAGCCCAGTGTGAGGTCAAGATTGAGCCACAGCCTGGCTTTCCACAAGGACTCTCTTGTCTCTGAATAATGAGAGTGTTGATGTAAGGGAGTCCAGGGTGGAAAGTCAGCTGTCCCTGTCGGAGAAGCAAATACCCAGTCAGGTGGCCAAATTTGTAGGCTGAGACTGTGAAGGGCCTGACCTCATTCCTGTTCACAACCAGACAAATGCCCCAGGTCCCCACTGTTGGCCTCACATTCTGTGGACACCTAAGCATTTGGACTAGATTACTGCATTGTCCTGTCTAATGAACACATTCTACAGGATTCCTATACCTGATAAATTATTTACTACAGTCAACAGAGGATAGGGCTAAGGATAAAGAAGAGCCATAGACTAAGAATCAGGAGCCTTGGCTATGTGACCATAGTCAAATCACTTTATCCTCTAATCTCTGTTCCCTTATTTATAAATTAAGAGGTGGAACTCAATGACATACCACTGAGGCACTTCCAGTGCTATTGGCTAATAAATAAGTAAGATGCAGGATCAGTAAGATTTGGAAAGGAAAAGAATTTCATGATAGCTTAGAAATTTAATGCTCAGTTAAGGTTTCAAGGTTCGCTTTAGAATGGGGCCTTTTGGTCACAGGGGTGAGCTGAGAGCACTGAGGAGTAATAAAACACAAGGCTAAGAAAGAGTTCAGCCCTCTGAGACTTACCACCTGAAACTCTTCATTACACCCTTGGTAGGGCTCAGCTCTTAATGATAAGACCATGTGTACCATGTGAGAGAAAGTCATGGCAATTTCAATAGCCATTCAATGTGCCCTTTCTCTAGGCAGACAAAGTCTTGAATACCAAAGTATAAATTATAAATGGCTGCTGGTATGGGTTATTACTTTCATTCATTACTAATTCAACAAATATTTATTGAGCATCTATCTATTCCATGCCGGGACAATTCTAAACTCTGAAGATGCAGTATTAAAAGACTCTTTCTGCTCTCTCAGCAGAATATGAGGAAAGAGTCCACATAGCATGACTTTTCCTTCAGTTGCTAATTGAGCAAAAGCAGATTACAGGTTACTCTAATATTTTATTCTACCCCATTCCAAATCATTATTCAACAACCTTGTTCAGATCATCACCAGAGAATGAAGAATTGTTATTGGTTGAATTGTACCTTCTCCCCCAATTTATCTGAAGTCCTATTAATCCCTAGTACCTCAGAATATGGTCTCATTTGGAAATAGGGTCTTATAATCAAGTTAAGAAGAGGTCATTAGGGTAAGCTCCAATCCAGTATGATTGTGTCTTTCTAAAGGAGAAATTTGGACCCAGAGGCATGCATTCAGGGACAACGCCATGTGAAGATGAAGGCAGGTGTCAGAATGATATATCTACAAGTCAAGGACCACCAAAAGGTGCCAGCAAACCACCAGAGTTAGGAGGAAGGCATAGTATAGCTTCTACCTCACAGCCCTCAGAAGGGACCAAGCCTGCTGACACCTTGATCTTGAATTTCTAGCCTGTAGAACTGTGAGACAATACATTCTGTTGTTTAAGCCACCCAGTATGTGGCACTTGGTTTTGGCAGCCCTAGGAAACTAACACAGAATGCCTTGATCAAGCTGTACTATTCTCTTTGCTTATGGTTGGCTGGAGTATAAAAAAGTAATATATGGACAGCAGAGAGGAGAAATGGATTAGGGTGTAAGTGGGTATGTGTGTTTCATAGCAGCCTGAGAACTCTAGGCCTATAACACACTTAGTTCTTAGTTCAAATGCCCAGAGCTTTTTGAAGAGTAGGAGGCAGGGTCTGCAGAACCTCATAGGGCTGGTGACTTGTGGCCAACCTGTTCATCAATGTTGGCCAACTCTGACCTCATCCATGCTCCACTGACCCTTTGTAACTCTCCCATTTCACCTTGTGGGTATAGGGCCTGACCTGGAGACTCCAATGCACTTCCCATACCCAACCCAGGCCTCAGCCCCCCTGCACCTCTATTTTGAAGACTAAGTTTTAGCTTCCATTTCATGTTCTCCTGACTTTGCCTTTGGCACTCTAGCATTGATACCAAGAGCACGTGGAAGCTGTGCCCCAGTTTAAACCAATGATAGGATGAGGATATTGGAAGCTGTTAGGGCTGTTAGGGAAGAAGAGGGTAAAACAGGGGAGAGGTTTTGTAGGATGAGGATTCATTTGGATCAGATCATAGTAAAAGATCATAACCTCTCACACTCTGAATTGCTCTAGCACTTTTGTGTATGTTGCCTTTAAGCCATACAACCACCCTGGCATAACAATTGAGACAGATGCCATTATTCTCTATTCAATATTCATGTTACAGATGAAGAAACTGTGGCTCACAGAGGCTACAAAGCTTGTCCTAAACCATGCAGTCAATAAGTGAGACAACATCTGGCTTTAAATACAAGTTCTTTCTGCCCAACCAGGCTCTCTCCCGATAGATAGCATTCAGAACATGAAGGAAGATGCAAAGTCAGGCTAAGATGATACAGGCAGAGTCAGACCAAAACTATCACTGACTTGGCTCTTCCTCCTTGTCAAGTACAAACTAGCCAAATACCACATGCTAAATGACAAACACCTTGCATTTAAGCAACACCTCACAGTTCACAATGTTTTTACAAGCATGATCTCATTTGATCCTCACAATTAACCCTATAAGGTAGGCAGGGTAAACCTGGTCATCCTCATTTTGCAGATGACACATCTAAAGAAAGGCACATTAAAGCCTCAGAGCCAGGGGGTGGGAGAAGTAGAAATCCAATTCAATGCTTCTCTGAAAGTCCATCTTCTTTCCTACTGCCTGGGCATGGAGTCTAGTCCAAGAATGGCAAATACACGGTCCACATGCAGCCCTGTCTGTTCCCATACCTAGGGCAGACATTACTAATTGATCACACTGTTGTGCCCAGATTGGGCTTCAGGCTCCTCCTCAACACAGTTCTCCAGGCAGCCAAAATAGGCAAGCTGGGGAAGCTGGGATGGCTCAGAGGGTTAAGTGCTCACTTTGCCACCCTGGAGACTGAGGATTGAATCCTGTCCCTGGCCTATGCAGACCCATATACTGAACATGTGGGAGGCCCCTGGCCCCTTTCCCTTCCTGCAGGGTCCTCATCCACCTGTGTGAAATGAAACCATGTCGAAAGCTGATGACATACAACTATGGAGACTTCTCTGGGCCTTCCCCCTTCTCTGTCTCTCTCTGTCTCTGTCAAAAACAATAAAATAAATCTTAAAAAAAAAAAAAAAGAAGAAGAGGCAAGTGGCATGAAGACCAATTTTTTAGCTTGCACTTAGTAGTGCCTATGACTGGCTCCAGGCACAGAAGCTGAGTGCAGAGGGAAAGAATTCATCTGATTAGCAATCTGGTTTAAGGCCCAAGAAGACCCTAACAATTTCACCGTTCCCATATAGTCGGTCCTCCCTAACAATTTTTAATCACTGCAATAATAATAGCTGACTTTTTAGTAAAGTACTTATAATGTGCTGGGGCATTATAATAAGCACTTTACATACATTTTCCTAAAAAATGGTTCTAATATTCTTGTTTCAGAGATGAAGAAACTAAGGCTTAGAGAACTTAGGAAAATTGTCCAGTGCAGCCTGGTACTACCAAAGACCATCCATGCACCTCTCTGTATCACTGTCCTGTCTCTCAGACCAGGGGTCCCCAGCCTCCAGGCCCTGGACGGGTACTGGTCTGTGGCCTGTTAGGAACACAGGAGGTGAGTGACTGGGGCGCCAGTGAAGCTTCATCTGTACTTACAGCTGCTCCCCATCACTGGCATTACCGCTTAAGCTCTGCCTCCTGTCAGATCAGCAGTGGCATTAGATTATATAATTATTTTATTATGTATTACAATGTAATAATAATAGAAATAAAGTGCACAATAAATGTAATATGCATGAATCATCCTAAAACTATTCCCCCAACCCCCAGATACATGGAAAAATTGCCTTTCACAAAACAGGCCGCTGGTACCAAAAAGGTTGGGGACCGCTGCCTTAGACTGTAGACCAATCACATTTTCAGTTCTTTGTAAGAAAAAGCATTTCTTGCTTCTCCAACCCTTGAAATCAACTGCTTGGCTAGGGAAGAAAACAGTGAAGGAAGTGGATGCCAAGAGGAAAATGTGTTGAGCAAACAAGCTCCACGAGGGGTGGCTAAGGGGCTGCAGTTGGTGGCAGGGGACAGGAGGTTTGCAGTCAGAACAGTGCTTGGACATGTGAGCTTGAGTGTCCACACATGTGGGCACAAAATCTTCAGTAGGGCAGGATGGCCAGTGGTAGACAGAGGCTGGGGCTAGGAGCTAGCTTTCTCACACTGCCCCATTCTGACACATTTTTAGAGGAGTTCCAGAATCGAATTTGAATGTCCTTGTGATGAAGGTATATTTGTCAAGGTAGGACAGTAGAACATATTTGTAGCTTGATTTGTAACTTTCAGCACTTATGATATGTGGGCCTCTGTTTTTGTCTCTGTGCAGCACCCTATACTTGTTAGGGTGAAAATGAGGCATCCTGCTTCTCTTGGAGCGGGGGCCCCAGCCTTCCATTCTTGGCTCTCCGAGTATCAGAGCATGTGCTGTACACTCATTTAGTGGTGCCAATGGCAGCGGGCCCAGCAAGGGTCAAGGGTGACAGGGGCCCCTGATCAGAGCAGCTTCCTGACCTTGGCATTGGCCAGGGGCTCCGGAGACAGGGCCCTCGTTGAGAAGGTAGCCTCCAAATACAGAAGGAACCGTGGCTCCTGAGGTGGCCTGGTTCTCTGGTGTCACTTAGAAAGCTGTTCTGGAACACCTTAATTTTAAATCTGCTTCTTTAGTCCTCTCCATGATTCTATAACATAAGCCATATGAATCCCTGAAATAGATCCTTCCTGCAAGAAACAACTAGAATGGATTCTGTTCTTTGCAACTGACCTACCGGTATACAGGGCACTTAATCTCCCTTCCATGAGCAAGTTTCTAGTATCTTAGGAAAAGCCCCTTTGGCTACATTCTGGGGCATCCCTGCTCCACTAAACTCACCCCCCTTGGTAATGTTTTCTCAGCTTTGGTCCTAAACCTGGATTCATCCTCTGATGCTTCCTTTGGATCAACACCTCTGCTCCCTCTGTCTGCCTGACTTGTACGGGTGTGGTTCTTGAGCATGTCTCTCTGGTCCTCCTTGGTTCCATCAAAGCCCAGGGGCCAATTCCAATACAACCCCACCCCAGCCTGGGCTTCTAGGAGCCTGGGCCACACCCAGCAGTACCCCAGGGCCTGCTGTCTCAGATGGAAGATCAGACAAATGTCTGTCAAGCCTCTCAGCAGCACAGCTGGGTAATGGCCACTTGGTAATGGCCACAGTGATTGCACATGAAGAGAGGGCAGGAAGGACAGTCAAATAGGCTTGGCATTGGTGACCCGGTTAAGTACTGAGAATGGCACTCACTGAAATCAGAGGTAGCAAAAACAAACAGAAAGAGTTATTTGGCTTTCAAGTTCTTCTCCTACAGTTTCTCTAAGAGTCTTTCAAGGGCTTGGCTGAAACCAAGCAGTTTCATTTTACTACAAGTCCCTGCAAGAAAGTCTCCAAATTCCAGCAGCCTGGTTTTATCCACTTTCGCCCCCTCAGGTCTAAGTGATCTTATGCAGACCTACTGCAGTTTCATTCAAAGTCATTTTTGTCTCATCCGGTTTCATCTTCCGGCTCATGAGCTCATGGCTTTTGCATGATTTCAATGTGAAGTCATCAGCTTGTCCTTAGCTCTCTGCACAGGCTTGAAACCTCAGGATTCTTTGATGCAACTAGAGGTAAGCCACAGGGTTTGCTCTGAAACATGAAACCCAGACTTTCTCCCGGGTGCACTCACATATTTATATTTATTCTGTTTTACTAAAGCTCCCTGTCTCTTTTTCACACTGACGCCTTCTATCTTGCTGTTCCTCTCCTCAGCCTTTGTGTCTTCCCTCTCTGAGAAGGAGAAGGCCAACAAGCAAGTCCGTCCTGGGGGACTCAAAGCGTCAAAGCTCAGGCAATATTAGTGCTCTCGGTTTTACAAAGAATTGTGTAAAAACATGTTGGGAGCTGAAGCAACACTGAAATTCTAGTGGGAAGAGAAGAGAATTTCACCCTAAAACAATTGCATAAAAAAATGGAAAAGGATATATATTTCAGATATTTATTAATAGAGTCAACATGCTAAAACTGAGCCAGAATGTGTAGGCCTGGAATGCTGGAATGTGTATTGACTGAACATTCCTGATTTCCAAAGTCATAGCCAACAGCAGAAATCACATTGTAGAATCTTGCATATATATACATACAAGAAAGTCATAAACATGGCAACTTTGGGTTTATATTTCAATTACAAAAACAATTTGATCAAATGTAAAAACCCACATAATTTGATTCAAAGAAGTATTATTAATTCAGCCCCTGTTATGCTTTTATTGCTGAATTAAGTTGTAAGAAATACAATTTGAGATGTTGAAATGATTGCTTTTCTTGAACAGTAACAGAGGCAAATATTAAACATGTGAGATCATTCTAGAGCAAAACAGGACAGTCACCTGAGGCTGGTTACTGCCATTAAACCAAGTAGTCAGTAAGCAATGTAAAGAACAGGGAAGGTAAGCAAGTAGAAAAGTATTCACTAGAGATGGAGATAGTACGTGACTTTTGAGAAGGAGTTGAAAGGTCTCCAACCTAATGATAATGTAGGTGATTTTTCTCTGAAAGGAGATAAATCTAAATATAACTTGTCCCATGGAGAGTTTGAGAAATGGTCAAGTGGAAAACAACAAGAAACCCAATAGCCATCTTTCCAATAGATTTGAACTGTTCTAAGTTCTGGAAAACCCCATCACAAGCAGACTGCAAGCCCAGTGGGAAGTTGGGAGGGAAACCAGTGTGGGTAATTAGCCAGGGCAGCGTGCCTGATCCCACATGTTAGCCATTTTGTCTTTGCTTTCTGCCTATGTGTAGAGGAGATATTGTTAAGAAAAGTATGAGAGTATAAGATGAGAAGGAAAAAAGAGAACAAAACAAAATAGTGGTGAGAGGTGAACAATGTATAAGAAGACAGAGGTAGATATAAATCATAAGATAGATGAAGTTCTTCACTACAAAGTTCAAAAATGAATAAATTGTCTGCCATTTTTTCTTTTTAAAAAACTTGATCATCTTTCTAAGTTGCCCATTTTATTTAATGCCACTTGTATTGTCCCAGACATTCAGAATGGAAATTTCTGTCCTCCTGGTGTAGGAGAGGTAAAACTTTTCTTCAACTTTCTTGTTTGCTCATGGGGGGCATGTGAATTAAACTAACAGAAGACAGATTAACAGCTGAAAATGTTTATTTCTGAGTGCAAAGCACATACAGTGGTGTTCAGTGGTGAGAAACTCAAAGAGGTGGTTAGAATTTGGAACTTCTTTACTTACTTAGTAGAGGAAAGGTTGGGGGCAGAAAAGGCTCCTGTGGGAAGAATAACTAAGTTTCTTTAAGAAAGACAAACAGGTTTTTCAGAATAAATAAAAGATAAGAAAGGTTGCGATAATGTTTGTCTATACAGGTATGAGTAGTCTTTCTGGCTTCTTCAAGGCCAGAAATTCCCCTGAGAGGGTGTGTATCTGGTAAGTTACTTTTGGTCTCTCCTGGGGACAGACCTTCTCCAAAGGGAATTTAGGGTAATCCTCATTTCTCAGAAGTTTCTGCTTTTAGTTAGATAAGGGAAGCTCAAAGAAGGCTTCTTTCTGTATCTGTGGAACACCAAGTATCTTCAGCATAAAATAATTATATCAACTGTGGGGTTCTGAGTGAGTCCCCACATCTGTATGTCTGCTTTCAGTCTATATAGCTTAAGAGTGTGAGTTTCTAATGGATTTTGTTAATTATTTCTCTCCAAAAGCTTGCCTATGGCAGATTGTCCACACATTTAATACATTTGAATGGATATATAAAGTATTAGAGTATTGCTTTTCTAATATTTGTCAAAGGCCAATAAACAAAAATCATGATAATGTCTTTGAAGACAATTTCTAGAGATATATCCTTAATGCTGATCTGTCTCCTAAAATACCCACCTGTATTCTCAACTCTTTATGGGCCATCTCTACCAGGAGGTTGGTAGGCATCTCAAATTCAACATATCCCACAATGAACTTACTGTCTTTTCTGAAAATCAGTTTCTCATTCATATCCTAATTTAGTGAGTAGCACATTATCAGCCTCCCAACTGCCCAAACTATATAAAAGTTATTTCTTATTAACTCCCCTCCCTCTTTTCTCACCCCCTATAATAAATCATCATGCTGTTCTACAGATTCTACCTTTAAAAAAATCTCTAGAATGAACAATCTCTGATCCCTCATTCTGGTTTTCTATTTCTAATGTCTTCTCTTCATTCCATCACCATAACATTTTCAAAACAGATAACAAGTCTGTTCCTGAATTCTCCAAGTCCTCCAGTATCAAGAGGTCATCTTTATTTAAATATGACATCATTCAGCCCCACCCTACATTGTTGCTGGGTATAGGCTTCTCCATCACACTTTTAAGGGTCACAGCCCTTTAGTCTATCCCAAGTCCTTTCATCCTTTTCTGCTTTTCCCCCCACTCTGGTTCCTCAGCTTTACTTCCAGGTCAAGCATAGTCCTTGGCTCTTTGCCTCTCTGGTCACCTTAAGAAATTTTGGAATTACTACCTGCTTTCTTCATGTTCCATTTTGTTGGCAAAAAACAGACTGTCATTGAACCCCTGAAAGTGATTTTTTGGGAAAAGACAATAATGTTAGGGAAAAAATAGAAGCCATTCGGAGAAGAGGAAGATGAAATATGAGATGGACTGACTCTATATAAGAAGCCATAGTCAAGAGTCTGCAGGAGCTGCTCAGGGCTGTTGAGGACAGGATACTATGGACGTCACTCATTCCTAGGGTCTCTAGGAGTTGGATCTGACTCACTAACATGTAATATAGACACTGCAAGTGATAGCGCATAATGATGGTACAGGCAAAGGATCATCAACACTATTGTTTAAAGATATTTATGGGGCATTTTCTGTGTCTCATTAGCCATGATCTACTCGAAGCCATGATCTCACTCTCTCTGTCTTGTTGCTCAGGACCTTCCCTCTTTATTTATTTTTTATTTTTTTAACAATTTATTTTGATTGTTTTTGACAAAGAGAGAGAGAGAGAGATACAGAGACAGAGACAGAGAGAAGGGTGAGGGCCCAGAACAGTCTCCATAGTTGCACAGCATTGGTTTTTCCACATAGTTTCACTCCACAGGTGGGCGCAGGGCTGCACAGGGTAAGAACTGAGCCGGGGGCCTCCTGAACAGGAAGCACACCCCAGTTCAGCATATGGGTCTGCACAGGCTGGAGTCAGGATTCCATCCTCAGCCCCTGGGCTGCAAAGTGAGTGTTTAATCTGCTGAGCCATCCTGGCTTCCCCAGCATAGCTCTCAAGCCCTTTGCAAACAGTGCCCAGTTTATTAAAGGATAATTATTTTTTAAAAAGATAAAAACATGACTCCCATGTAGATATAAAATGAATGCATGTTAAAGATTTATTTAACTCATTATAAATGATAGAATAGAGCTGAAAAATCCAAAGAATAAAAATATTTATACATTCCCATCAAAATCCCACAGACATTCTTTCAAGAAATAGATTTAAAAATCATCAAATTTGTATGGAACCACAAAAGACCCTGAATCACCAAAGCTATCCTAAGAAAAAAGGAGAAAGCTGGGGGAATCTCACTGCCCAAATCTATACTACAAAGCCTCAGTAATCAAAATAGCTTGGTATTGGCAAGAAAACAGATATACAGACTAATGGAACAGAATTGAAAACCCAGAAATAAACCCACAAATATAAGGACATTATTTTCGACAAAGGAACAAAAAATATACAGTGGGGAAAAGAAAGCCTCTTCATTAAATGGTGTTGGGAAAACTGGAAAACCACATGCAAAAGGCTGAATGTGAACTGCAATCTCTCACCATACACCAAAATTAACTCAAAATGGATTAAAGACCTCCATATAAGACCCAAAACAATAAATTGCATAGAAGAAGACATTGGTCATAAACTTATAGATCTGGGGTTCAGGGAGAACTTTATGAACCTGACCTCAATGGCAAGAAAAGTAAAAGCAAAAATTAATGAATGGGACTTTATCAACCTAAAAATCTTCTGTGCTGCAAAGGAAACCTTAAACAAAGCAAAGACACAACCAACCAACTCAGAAAAAATATTTGCAAACAATGCCTCTGATAGGGGGCTGATATAAAAAATATACAAAGAACTTGTACAACTCAACGACATAAAAACAAGCAATCCAATTAAAAAATGGTCAGAAGACCTAAATAGATATTTCTCTCATGAAGACATACAAATGGCCAACAGCTATATGAAAAAATGCTCAACATCACTAGCTATTAGGGAAATGCAAATAAAAACCACAATGAGATATCATCTTACACCTGTTAGAATGGCTATAATCAACAAGACAAAGAACAACAAATGCTGGAGAGGCTGTGGAGAAAAAGGAACCCTCATACACTGCTGGTGGGAATGTAAACTGGTACAACCACTATGGAAGGCTGTATGGAGATTCCTCAAAAGATTAGGAATGAAATTGCCATATGACCCAGCAATCCCTCTCCTGGGTATCTACCCAAAAAACCTGAAAACCTTAATCCACAAAGATATCTGTACCTAAATGTTCATTACAGCACCATTCACAGTGACCAGAACACAGAAACAACCAAAATGCCCTTCAATAGATGACTGGATAAAGAAGTTGTGGTACATTTACACAATGGAATACTACTCAGCGATAAGAAAAGTTGAAATACAGTCATTTGTGACAATATAGATGGCCCTTAAAACCATCTTTTTTTTTAAAAGACTTATTTTTATTGTTTTTGACAGAGAGAGAGAGATACAGAGACAGAGACAAAGAGAATGGGGAGGGCCCAGAAAAGTCTCCATAGTTGCACATCATCAGTTTTTTCATATAGTTTCATTCCACAGGTGGGCGAGAGGCTGCACAGGGCAGGAACTGGGTCGGGGTCTTCACCCTGGTGAGAAACAAACTGGGGGCACTCCCCAGTTCAGCATATGAGTCCACATAGGCCCGGGGCCGGGATTTGATCCTCAGTCCCCGGGGCTGCAAAGTGAGTGCTTAACCCACTGAGCCATCCCGGCTTCCCCATTGAAACCATCTTATTAAGCAAAATAAGTCAGACTGAAAGAATCAAGAAACATATGACCTCACTTATAGGTGGAATATAAAACTGAAAGTAACAAAGAAACAAAAACTTATGGACACACTCAATAGTTTGGTGGTTACCTGAGGGTAAGGGGGGAGGGAAAGGGAGGAGGGAGAGTTGGGGTGGGGGAGTTGGGAGTGGGCACCAGACATGTGATGTGTGGTGATGGAAGAAGAG
>PVKE010042608.1:0-13681 GCA_004027555.1 Craseonycteris thonglongyai
ATGGAACTATGCACACAGTACCAGCCTCACAGACTCAGTTTCTAAATTTGTAAAATGCAGATAATTTTAATACCTGCTTTGCCTACTTTATTGGTTTGTTGTAGAATAAAATAAAAATACTTTGCAAGTTGCAGAGTGATGTATATATAGGCATAGAATATAAGCATCTACTAGGTGGATCCGTCGCAGAGTTGCATTTCTGCTGGTAAACATTGTCTTTTTTGACAAACTGGGAGATTTCCTTCCTTTAGCTAAAAAGAGTATTGTAACTCAATATGTTTGTTTCTTTGCTTTGATTTACAGGAAGCCCAGTGCAAAATGTCATATTTAAGCCCACGCACTATTCTTGAGTTAGGTTTCAATTATAATCATTCTTTCTCTTTCAAACATATTTTATTAATTTTAAATACCCATTTTAATGTCACTGCTATATGTCCATACTTCATCAAAAACAGGTATTAAAGCATGCCTGGATGACTCAGTGGGTTGAGCATTTGTCTTGCAGCCCCGGGGTCCAGGGGTCAAATCCCTGGCTTGGCCTGTGTAGACCCATATGCTGAACTGGGGCCATGCCAGTTCAATGGGGTGAGCTTCCCACGTACGAGGTCCCTGGTCCGGTTTCTGGCCTGTGTAGCTCTGTGCCCACCTGTGGAATGAAACTATGCAGAAAACCAATGATGTGCAACTATGGAGACTGCTCTGAGCCCTCCCCCTTCTCTGTCTCTGCCTCTGTCAAATAAAAATAAATCTTCCAAAACAGGGTGTTTTTTTTTGTTTTTGTTTTTGCTTTTTTTTAAGATTCCAGGTACAAATAAATAATGGATCAGTAAAGGAACTAACAAATCCCACAACCATGACCTATCTAATCTTGGGGTCATTATCACATTTTATTGTCATTAACTTGAAATGAAATTTTCACTCAAGTTAAAAAGAACATTTTCAAAACATTTCTTCATGGGCAATGAAAATGAAATAATTGTTAATTCAGATTTAAGGTCTTTCTAATTTTAAGCACTTTTTAAAACCTGATATTTTTGAGTACATTTGGTCATTTCTTCCCCCACATCATTACAGAGCCAGTTTACTTTCTAAAGCAGTAAACCCTGTTTATAATAAGTGGAACATTGGTGGTATAAACTGCAAACTCAAATAATCTGTTTCCTGTAAGAGTCAGGGACTTCATTCAGCTTCAGGACATAAAGCTTAAACAATAGCAGCTCTTCTTCCTTAAGTAGCAGGAGGGCCAGAGGTGGGTGGTTCAGGGCCAGTGTAGAGCTCCTTGGTATTGTAAACATCCCAGTCTCCCTCTTTCTTCATGTCTGTGCCTGAAGTTGAGGACTTTTGCCCTCAGGGTCACAGAATGGACTCTGTGTCTTCAGGCACTGCGACTGCATTCCAGGTGCTGAGAGGAGGTGGAAGCAATGGTAAAAATTCAACTGAATCTGAACCTAATTATCTGTAAAACAGTACTTCCATGGAAGCTACAATTGGCGTAGTTCTGCTTATGTCAAATTGGACTAGGTCACACTAGTCTGATCGAGTCTAGCTATAATAGAGTCTAGAAGTCTGGGTATTTTTAACTGGGCACATTGTTCTACTAAGCCAGATCAGTTATTAGTAAGGAAAAGAGGAGAATTGATATTGAGGAGGCAGCTAGCAGGGCCGGCCACAGTCCCCAACCTCCTTTGCTTGCTGGTTAGAGTTCTGCATACAGAAGACATTTCTAACAATCCAATAGTATTTGAGACACTTATTATTCTTCAGTTTTTTAAATAAAAATTTCACTTCAAGAGTAGTTTTAGAACTGAGTAAATTATGCCAGTGAAGCATCTTATATAGATTTCCCACCCATGGTGACTGCACAGATATCAATTTTTTCACATAACAGCGCTTGAAAAATTATACCGCTTTTCAGGTTCCACCCCCTCCCCCCGCCCCTTTTCACTTCTTAGTTTTTAAAAAGAATAATAAGCTCCTCATCCCCAAATGCACTAAATAAATATACTATAAGCAGTAATTTTTTTGACACTACAGTGTCAGGCAAAGGCTTACACTCATCGATTTACTCAACACCACGGTCATTAGCCAAAAAACACCAATGGGATAAATTTGAACTGTGTGCCCTGTTTAATGAACCCACAAAGTTTTGCTACATGCATTTAGACTGAGTGAGAGATGAAATGGCTGCAACACCAATCGTATACATGCTGAAGTACTTCCATATTCAGCCTGCATTTTGCCTGTTTTTCTTCACTGTGCATTAATCCTTAAGTGCAGTTTGTGTACAAGATAACCATTAACTCCACCAAAGTTAAGAAATTGATGAAAATGTGCAGAAAAAATAAAAGGGAATAAATCTTTACTTTACATTTTATATATACACAATTTATTGTTATGATATTTATTACTCACATTAAGTTGCTTTTGTTTTTCAAGTGACATATTTTTCTATTTGTAAAATTTTTAACTTGGATTAAAATAGGATGCATTATGTCTCTCCTCCCTCCAATTAATATTAAAGAAAACGTTTAAGAGTTAATGGCTTTTCACTATGGACAGACTTTCAAGAACAAATTACAGTTGTTAAGCAAGGGATAGTTGTATGCTGTAAATCTCTGTGCAGACTTACATTGTACAGAGAATGGTGGGGAGGGGAGTTGTTATATGCGTTATCTTGTTTAATCATCCCAGCTGCCCTCTGGGGGATGGGCACACAAATCTATTATGCAGGGAAGTTATGATGGCCTGTTCCTCTGTCCTTGAGTTTACATGTAACTGTGTTTTCCAGAATTTGCTCCCATGCACAGGTCTAGTTTTTGGTTGTGTGAGACCTAAAGGCAGAAGAGAAGCATCCCTTGTGTGATGCACAGGTGTGCAGGCTCACCTTGTGGGTGCCGACCCCTCCAGCTCCCAACATCTCCTCCTTCACCTTCTCCAAATCCTGTGCTGTGTGGGTGCAGCTCTGTGGTGAACCTGCCAATTTCTTCTGATGGTCACCTGTACCATCAAGATTGGAAATGACGAGAAGGCATGTGGGGATGTGGGCTTCAGTCTGTCCTGTGGGTTCCTCCTTCATGTCCAGCTTTTCTTCTAGGTAGCCCACCCTGCTAATCTCAGTGACTTCAGGCCCAACCACCTGCAGAAGCAATGGCCTTCCTAGACTATTCCACAAGTTCCCACATTGCACAAGATTTAGTTCCTGTAATAAATCCCTTATCCCATGTCACTCATGGGGCTCAAGCTCCTGAAAAACCTCACTGACATAGAAGTCATCAGATTCAGAGAGATGTTCTTCACACTTGGTCATTGAACCCTTTAAGGGACCCAGGAGAAGTGAATAAGATTAATTCAATTCCTATCCTGTGTCAGGCCTTGGACTCAGTGCTGTTAATGCATGTAATCTGAACAACAGGTATTATTACCATTTTATAAGGGAGATAGCTCATTTTTTCTTAGAACTAGTTCTACAAATATATATATTTTTTGCCTTAGGGCAAGGTAGTATTCAAAATTCATTAATATTACTTATGGAGAATCTGCCTTTGTAAAAATATTACTTTGGAGACCAATTTTCTGAGAGCAATAAATACCAGAAGCCAAGCCCAAAACTTCAGCATCCTGTTGAGATCGGAAATAGGCAATATAAACTTATTTTCACTTAAATTTGTGACTTGGAAAAAAATCAACAGGGATACTTTTCTTCCTGTTCCCTTTAAGGCCTGTGGCTGCAATTTTTTTGTATGCCCACTTATTCCATGAAAGCAAATGGTATCCCAAAGGCGCTTAAGATACATTGGTTACAAGATTGTACATTTCCCCAGACTTTAGAGGAGTACAGTGTTCCATTTGGTAAACATCATTTCCATGGAAATTAAGTTTACCCAGGTTTTATATTTGAATATTAAACATATCCTATCATGAATCAGGCTCGCTGGTTGACCAGCTGGCTAACCATTTCTTTGTGTTCAGCCTTCCTCATGTCTTTTGCTGCTCCAGGCTGGCATTCAAATACCAGGTCCTGAGCATGTTTTGAAAGAATACATTTGAATGCAATTACTAAGCCTCCCTTAGAAGTCCAACAGTCCTGTCCATTATAATAATTGATAGTCCGGAAACTTGTTAGAGAGAAAGGAATTTAATCAAAGCTAAAAGTAATTTATAGGGTAAGTCCGACATACACATACTTTCTCTAAGCTTTGGTCTGATTGGTTTTCATTTTTGGGATGTGTATTTGACATTTGAAACAATTTTGGTCAATAATGCTTTCATTCGAGGCTGAGAGTTCTTTGACCTATGTAGAGAAAATGAGGGAGAGCACCAAGAGAAATTTGGTGCCAGTGGTGACTGCTGAACTTTCAGGATCATTAAAGTATACTGCTAACTACACAAAATAGGCACATTTGACTCTGGTTTCTCCTTTGGGATGGTATTGGCCAGATTCCCAGGAGAAAACCTTCTTCCTTACCAAAGATTCTACCTTCAGTTGAACAGACTACTTCACTTATTAGTGGCTGCCACAGATGATGTAGGTGTGGCACCAATGCCTTCTCACTGAAAACTCTGAGATTCTTCCTGAGCTTGGCCTCAACTTCGGAGCATGTAGATCTGGACACATGGAAGTTGTAAAGTCTGAGGAATTAATGTATCCAGAAGTAGCCCTTGGAAAATAACAAATGTGTAGGTAAATACAAAACCATGAGGTGCATACTGTATAGTCTCCCATGGTTCCCCAGTGGGATTGAGGCACATTTGACCACAGAAGGAACTTTTTCAGCTGCCTGCTTTTCTTTCCCTCATTCCATTTCCCATTCCCTTGATTGCCTTCCAAATAATCTATGAATGTGAATTCTTGTCTCAAGATCTGATTTGGGGGAGCTCAAATCAAGATAATTTCATTGATCTCTGGCCTGCCAGGGCTGCCTTGGTGGGCTCAACTTGAGGAGTAAGGTTTCTTGTGCTGAGCAGATGATTAGATGATTACTGGTGGACTCCTATGCAGAGGGGGCCAGCCAAGAGCAGTTGGGAAAACTGAGTCCCAAGGCCAACTTATATAGAGGCAAGGTAGATATGGGCATGAAGTATTGGGTGCTGATCATTGGGGAATGAATAGAGGAACAGAGCTTTAATGAATGGGAGCAGAGGATTGAAGGGGCCCACAGGACACTGGCTAGGAGACTGTTAGGTATTTCTTCTTTGTCCACATACTTGGTAAAGTGCTTCATCCTATTCTGTCTTTTTACTCATCATCTGTGAGCTGAGTTGATGACTCTCAGATGACTAGCCCCACCTTTACAAAACCCCACATGGGTTTTACAGTACTCTTCACAATAATTGACAACTACACCCAGATGCCCTATGGGTACCGCAAATGCAGCATGTCCTGAACCAAATTAATATTCACTCTGTAATTATCCTTTTCTTCCCACCTCAAGTGTCTCAGATCTTTTCCCTTTTTCAGCATTATTTTCTTTCATTAAAAGCAGGCTTTACACTTTTCAAGCTGTGTGCTGTGTCTTCTCCCCTGTCTTCTGTGTCTGACTCTTCACTCAGACCACTTGCCCTTGTCCTCTGAAGTCTTCCTGGACGAGCCTTCTCATTGCCTGATTCAATCCCACATTAGCTCTCATTTCACCTTTTCAATAGTATCATGACTGCTTTCACTTCCCCCCCTACCATCCCATTCATCCTTCTTTTATTTTGCAACCAGAACAGGCTTTCTAAAGGATGAATCTGTTTATGTCATTTCCACCCCTAAAACCTTCTCTATCTTCATTATCTACAGAGAATATTTTCAATAATTGAATTTGGTATTTGAGATTTTCATGTCCTTGTTCCATTTTTTCTCCCTACCTTGTATGGATATCTATGTCCCTTGTGTTCCACCTGCATTTTCCAAAGTGCATTCCAAGGAATGTGGATACTTTGAGGTGCTCCTCTGCAAAAGGGTTTCAGGGCAAGAAGTTGGACAACAGTACCCATTCTGTCTCAGTCTTGCATATTCAAAAGGCCCATCAGCACATTATAGACTCTGAGAATTCCAGAAATGAAAAAAAGTCCATTTAATTTCATTTAATTCAGTGTCTCCCCCCCCACATACTTATTTGACCATGAAATCTCTTTTTGCCTTTACAGAATGGTGACTGTTGTTAATATTGGGAAGGACTAGTGTTCCCAGGATACATACCATGTTTCTAACCACACCAGACTTGACATCTGCACCACACATCCAACTCCAGAACTAGAGTTTTGTTTGTTTGCTTTTTCCCCCTCAAGCTGTTCTCTTACTGTGAAATGATTTTACCCCAGTGTTTCACTGAAACCTCTAACTTATTTTTCAGGGTCTGGCTTAGATGCCACACTCGCCATGTGGCCTCATCTCATAACCCCCAGCATCCCTACCATCCCTGCTCCCACCCAGCACTTCTCAGTCCCACTGTTATAGGAGTGATGTTTTTCTGCCTTGTAGTGTAATTAAATTAACTCACATAGTTACTCAAGTTCAAGATGTTTGAGAACAAGGGTGTTTCTGTTTTTAATGTTACCTACAGTGCTGTGCAAGTATACAAGGTCTGACAATTAAGTTCTCAAACTGGCCACTGTGTACTTACATTGGCAGCACTGTACAAGCAACTCAGTAAGGTTTCATAACCTTGGAATATCAGCGTCTCACAGATATGTTCATGTCGATGTGTGGCAGTGTCTTTCTGAGTGGCATTCACTAATGTTGCATATTTTTGTGTGTCATTATGAGAATGTCAGAGCTTGAATTAGAGCAATGAACAAACATTAAATTTCTTGAGAAACTTGACAAGAGTAGAAGTGAAATCAGGAACATTGATAGCCAAGTTTATGGGAATAGTCCATGAAGAAAATGGCAGTGTACAAATGGATTAAATGTTTTTCTGAGGGGAGAGAATGCACCACTGATGAAGATAGGTTAGGATGACCAGTGATGAGCAGAACTGATGAAATTATTGCAAAAATTTGTCAAATTGTGAGACAAAATTTGTCAACTGACTGTGAGAAGCATAGCAGACCAAGTTAACATTGATAGAGAAATTAGAAAACCTTAACTGAAAATCTTGGCATGAGAAAAGGTGTGTACAAAAATTGTCCCAAGGGAGCTCACCAGTAAACAAAAGCAAAGGAGCGTTGAAGTTTGCCAAGACCTTTTGGAGAGGCTAGATGATGTTTTGGGCCATGTTATCACTGCTGATAAACATGGGTGTACCAATATGACCCTAAAACAAAGCATCAGAGTGCATAATGGAAGTAAAAAAAATAAGTTCTGTCAGTTCAAATCAAGAATCAAAACAATGTTGCTAACCTTTTTTGACATAAGAGGGATTTTTCATTATTTGGAAGGGATTGTTGACTATTTGGAAGTGCTAAAATGATTGTGTGAAAAAGTTAGATGAAAATGGCCTGAACTTCTCACCAATAGCTCGTGGCTCTTGCATCATAACAATGCACCAACTCATACAGCAGTGACTGTGAGGGAGTTTTTAAGCCAGGACACAAATAACTGTATTGAAACACGCTCCCTACACACCGTATCTGGCCCCCAGTAACTTTTTTCTTCACCTGAAGCTAAAGGAAATATTGAAAGGAAGACATTTTGATGACATTCAATATATCAAGGGTAATACGACGATGGTTCTGATGGCCACTCCAGTAAAAGAGTTCCAATATTGCTTTGAAGGGTGGACTAGGCACAAGAGTAGGTTTATAACTTCCTAAGGGGAGTACTTCAAAAGTGACTGTAGTGATAATCAGCAATGAGGTATGTAGCACTTTTTCTAGTATGAATTCATAAACCTAAAATGTCAGACCTCATATTGACCCCAAATAGTTCATGAGCAAGTTCTTTTCTGAATTGATTCCACAATTATTTCATTATTCCCTGTGATGCCTGTCCAAGCAACAGAGGAGTATGATTTGTTCTCAGTCATATGTGGTTTGAATCTCAGCAGGACTGATTATCAGCTGGTGACTTCAAAATCTATGGAGCTTCTCTGAGTACCAGTTTTCTTACAGGGCTATTGTGAGAGTTAAATAAGCCAACTATAGGAGGGGCTTAGCTATACTTGGAATCCGATCAACCTCAAAGCCACACTTGTGGACACATGTATTGGTGGTCCCCAGGTGCCAGGCCTGAGAGTAAGTATATTATAAGTATAATTTAATTAAATCATCACAACTTTACAAAACTGAGTCTGGGATTTGAGTTTTTTAGTCTTATTCCGGGGTCCTTGATCTAATGAACCCCCATGTGATACTATAGACCAGGGGTGTCAAACTGGTGGCCAGTGGGCCACATGTGGCCCTCGAGGTAATTTTTTGTGGCCCACGATGCTCTGAAATAAAATGAAAATAGAAAAAATTGTTATGAAGTAAATAGCACTTAGGGGAGGTGGAGGCAATACCGTACACACAATTCCCTCGTTAACCCTTTAACTACTGAAGACGAGTATACACGTGGCCCAGTGCCTTTCCTGGGGGCCTGTGGGTGTGTATAAACGCGCTGACTCAGTTCCGGTGACGTTTGTAAATGTGATGTGGCCTGCGTGAATCTTGCCTGTTGCACCAAATGGCCCGTGTTTTAATGGAGTTTGATACCCCTGCTGTAGACTGAGGTAGTAAAAAATGTTTACTAGTGCTGTTTTCATTTAGAGATTGCAAGAGATATGAAATTCAGCAAAGAAAAAGGGATGTCAGGAACTGCTGGGTTGGAGGAGACTTAGGTGTTGAATCCTGCATTTGTCACCATCTCTTAAGAGTTGTGAGGTCTGGGGCCAATCATTTTAAAATCTGTTTTCTTATCAGTAAAGTGGGGATAATATATATCTCATTGGGCCATGAGAATGAAATGACACAACATACGTACAGTTCTTAGCCCAGAGTGTGGCTAGTTTTCTGATGATTGGTAGCTATTGTTATTACCATCTCGCCATCATCATTGCACAAGAGGATGAATGACCTCAGATGAAAAACTGCCACCTTGTGGTTATGCAAACTAGAAGCATTGCATGTTGGTTGTCAGTAAACTTTTCACTAGAGTGAGTGAAAGGATTCATTCAACCATGAAATTTTATTCCAGTTTCATCTGAAGAACAAAAAACAAGAAAACTTTCCTCTTTAAAAGTCTGAGACTATGACGAAAGGTACCTGGAAAAAACAGCTCATAACAGTGCAGGAGCAGGTGCAACCACAGAGCTTTGCCTGAGTGGATGTGGAGCCAAAGCTGGAGAGTCAGTGTCAGCTGCCCGTGGGGGCCTGTGAGGCTGTCTCCAGTGTTGCTCCTCTCTGGCCTCTCCTTTCTAACACCTGTGCCACTGCTCAGCTGCAGTCTTCCTTACCTGTCCCTAAACAGCCCATTACACCCTGAACTGACCTCCCTCCTGCCAGCCCCCGAACCCATCATGTCCATCCCTCCTTTCCTTTTTTAGCATTATTTTCTTCAATTAAAAGCAAGCTCTACACTCCTCAGCTGGGTGCTGCCTGAGTTATCTGCCAATCCTAGGGTACAGCATAGCAACCTCCTTCCATAAATTTGAAAGAGAGAAAAATGTAAGCTTGTTAGGATGGCCTTCATGGCCCATCACATTCGACCCCATCTCACCTACCCAGCCTCACTCTGCACTGATCACCTGCTCACCTCACGTGTACATCACTTCAGGCCACTCACAGTCATGCTGTAATTTCTGCCAAAGCTTACCATGTACTCAGCATTTTTACTTTTTCTTAAGACAATTTTAATCATTAAAAAATTCTCCTCTATAATTCCATTGCATTCTATAATACTTTCTTATTCATAAACCTGCTTGTTTCTTCTCTTACAGTTTCTAAGTCTGTCTTCTGCAAGACTTTGTCTATTTTATTGGTCTTCAGATAAGTAGATTTTGGCTTACTAGATTAATTCTACTTTGTTTGGTTTACTATTTTTTTTTAAGATTTATTTTTATTGTTTTTTGACAGAGAGAGAAAGGCAGAGAGAGACAGAGAGAAGGGGGAGGGCCCAGAGCAGTCTCCATAGTTGACAGCATTACTTTTCCATATAGTTTCACTCTACAGGTGGGTGTGGGACTGCGTAGGGCAGGATCTGGGCCAGGAGCCTCCGCATGGGCCCTGGCAAGAACTGAATTGGGGGCACACCCCAGTTCAGCATATGGGTTTTCCTGGGCCGGGGCCAGGATTTGATCCTCGGTCTCCAGGGCTGCAAAGCGAGCACTTAACCTGCTGAGCCATCCCAGCTTCCCTTGGTTTACTATTTTAATAACTTTATCTTTATTCTTTTTATAACCTACTACTTGTAGGTTTATTTTTATCTTTTTCTAGCTTCCTGAGTTAAATTTTATTTTGTTTTTCTCATTTTTAAATAAATGCAGTAGTGCTATAAGTCATCCTGAGGGTTCCTTAGTCTTTATCCCCTACAAATATTTCATAGTTTACTAATAAAGACTGTATAACTTAACATTTGATTTTGAGTAGTTATTTAGATCAGTATTTTAAATTTTCAAGTAGTTCTTTTTATTTTTATATTATTTTTTTTTCTTATTCTATTTCTATATCAATATGGTCACCATATTGACTGTATGACTTCAAATTTGTTTAATTGCTAAATCTTTACTGATTTATTTTGCTCTGGAGGCCATATAAATAATTGACAGCAATACTGTGAAATTTTTTACTATTGCAATAAATTTCTCAATGACTCATTTTGGTTTAAAAATTTTTTGCTGTAGAAATTTTAAGATTACTTTATGAGATACATTCAAGTTTAGAATTGTAACTTTTTGTAGATGTGGACATTTTGTCATGATGTTCTCTCCTTTTCTGCCCCTCTTAATGCTTATTACATTCAAATCTATTTGGTCTGATTTTCACATAGTTTGTCCAACTTATTTTTTTCTATCAGTGTATTACTGACTATCCAGCTTATTTTTGATTAATATTTACCTGATATTTATTTTTTCATCCTTCTCCCCCCCCAACTTTATATGTCCTTAACTTAAATTGTATTACTTACAAGTGTAGGGCTGGATTTTATTTTATTTTATTTTTTAACACTTCTGATTTTTAAAAATCCTTTGTTTTCATTGTTAAATTTATTGGGGTGAAATTGATCAGCAATATAGTTTCCAGGTGCACAACTCTACATTACATCATCTATGCATTGCATTATGTGCTCGCCACCCAGAATCAGCTCTCCTTCCATCACCACATATCTGGTGCCCATTCCCAACTCCTTCCCCACTCTCGCTCCCCCCTCCCCTCTTACCCTCAGGTAACCACCAAACTATTGAGTGTGTCCATAAGTTTTTGTTTCTTTGTAACCACTATGGAAGGCTGTATGGAGATTCCTCAAAAAATTAGGAATGGAATTGCCATATGACCCAGAAATCCCTCTACTGTGTATCTGCCCAAAAAACCTGAAAACCTTAATCTTTAAAGATGTTTGTACCCGCATGTTCATCGCAGGACTGTTCACAGTGGCCAGAACATGGAAACAACCAAAATGCCCTTCGATAGATGACTGGATAAAGAAGATGTGGTACATTTACACAATGGAATACTACTCAGCGATAAGAAATGATGAAATACAGTCATTTGTGGCAACATGGATGGACCTAGAGACCATCTTATTAAGCGAAATAAGTCAGACTGAAAGAATCAACAAACATATGACCTCATTTATAGGTGGAATATAAAACTGAAAGTAACAAGGAAACAAAAACTTATTTTGTTTATTTTTAATTTCATCTCATAAGTTCCACTTGATTGATAAGTTATGTTCATTCCTGTATGTTGTGATTATTAATATGATTGAATTTGCTTATTCTCATCCTACTTTAAAATTTTTATTTAACTCATTTTTTTCTATGCTTTTTTTTCTTTATTGCCATTGATTAGATGGAGTACAGTTTTGTGATTTATTTTTCTTATATTTTTTCTTTTCTCTGTGGGTTTGAATATATGTATTTATGTAGTTTATATATTTTATTTCTATTATTATAATGAATCTTCAATGATATTTAATAATATGTATAAAATATAACAATGTCTAAAGCCCAGCTCATATTTTGGGGGTATATGAATGGGTGAATGAAGGAGAATACAGGGTATTTCTTCATGATTTGTAGAAACCCCTGATTAGAATCCAAGCAGCAGGAACATTCAGGTGTTTTCACAGGTTTTAGGGAGAAAAAGGAGGAGCAGAAAGTAAAGAGAGGCAAAAAGAGAATCGCATAAAGTACAGAAAACTGCAAAGTCCCAGAAGCATTCATGTGCATTGCCCTTTGGGACACAATGTACAAATTTGTGTGTGTGTGCGTGCGTGCGTGCATGCGATGCTGAGCACTGAAGACAGGGAGAGTCAGAGAGTGGGAATGAAGCCAAAAAACACATCAGACAGTAAATAAGGATTCATTTTCACTTATTACCAACAGCAAAATTGAAAGAAAATAAAGCAGTGAGAGAACTGAGCAAGTGAAGGCCATTCCTGTCACAGTGGAAGAAAATGGGAAAGGCAGGGTCTGAATTGTGAGCTCCTTCCCAGAAGACAAATGAATCAGAGAAATTGAATTTACGTAGATCAGAGGTTATGGGGTTGACAGCTAATAGTGACCTACACAGGCCAGACTGGTGTAGTTCAAAAATATCTCCTCTTTCACCATGAAAGCCCAAATGACGTTATTTCTGAGACTTTTATCCTATGCTATCAGCATGCTGTTTTGTACTCTAGCTATATCAGTATAAGAATCAATTTGTTGACGATAGTCACTAAAGAAGTTTCAGGTCTCATCTCAATGTAATCTATACCATGATTAAATTATAAACAGATTTCTAGAGTTCAATAATGATAGTCCACATGGCGTAGAAAAGTAGAATTCAAATAGAGTATATATTGGTATGGTGACGAGAGTACTAGTGACATATTAGCTTATGAGAAACAGACATGGTAAAATAAAATACTCCCATGTCTAGTTTACTTCTCTCCATAAGTCAGAGTTAAGAAATCTTTTCCTGAACTGACACTCAAAATAGAGTGAATTAATGGGATTAAAAAATATTATATGTGTTTTATTCTAAGTTGTATTTTTGTTGTTGTTGTGGTGAGCACTAAAATCTCAGCAGAAGCACTCCCACTCCAAACAAAATGCAGCCTTTCAGTGTTACAAAAGCCTATCCTCCCAGTCTACCTCCTATCCCCATCTGTTTCAGTGAATAAGAGAAGGGCTGGAATATGCTTTGTATCTATAAAGCACCTTTGATAAGAAGTTTAATTGAGAAGTGAGAAAATGATATTTCTTTTCTTTTTTTCTTTTTTTTTTAATATTATTATATTTTATTGTTAAATTTAATGGGGTGACATTGCTTGGTAACAATTAGATAGTTTCCCGATGTACAACTCCACATCACATCACCCATGCATCGCATTATGTGCCCAGCTCCCAGAATCAGGTCCCCCTCCAACCCCATATATCTGGTGCCCACTCCCCCTTCCCCGCACAACTCTCCCTCCCCCCTCCTCCCTCCTCTCCAGGTAAACACCAAACCATTGAGTGTGTCCATAATGCTGGTGCCCTCTCCTACTTCCCCTCCCTCTCTCCCTCCCCCCTCCTCCCCTTCCCTCAAGCAATCACCAAGCTATTGAGTGTGTCCATAGGTCTCTGTGTCT
>PVKE010042610.1:0-13681 GCA_004027555.1 Craseonycteris thonglongyai
AAAAAAAAAGCATTTTTGTGTTAAAATAAACGACTAAGAGGTAAAGTAGTCTGACCTCGGAAAACACTGCCATGGGATTAGAACCAAGTTTTTCCAACAATATGTCTACCACCCATGGTGTTTTCCATCAGGATTTTTCTTTCTTTTTTTAAGATTTATTTTTATCGTTTTTTGAAAGAGAGGTAGAGACAGAGAGAAACAAACAGAGAATGAGGAGGGCCCAGAACAGTCTCCATAGTTGACAGCATTAGTTTTCCATATAGTTTCACTCCACAGGTGGGCGCGGGGCTGCACAGGGCAGGAACTGGGCCAGGAGCCTCCCGCATAGGCCCCGGCAAGAACTCAACTGGGGGCACACCCCAGTTCAGCATATGGGTCCGCATGGGCCAGAGCTGGGATTCGATCCTCGGGCTCCGGGGCTGCAATGAGAGGCTTAACCCGCTGGGCCAACCCAGCTTCCCCCAGAGTTTTTCTTAAAGAAATCTTTCTGTGAAGTCTCTGTCTTTCAACCTGTTCATTAGTCTTTTTCAGTGTACTGAAGGTGATTTTTCTTTGGAAGCATAGATAAAATAAGGTGGTTATTTCAATTAGATATCTAGGAGCTTTTATTTGCTAATTTATTTCATACAAATTATTTAGGATGAAACATGTCTTTACTTTCTGCAGTAGTTCACTGCCTTCACATAATGCCCTTCACATAATGCCTGCTGACAACTAGTTTGTTCAAAAAAGTATATCAGGATGAAGCTGGGATGGCTCAGCAAGTTCAGGACTCATCTTGCAGCCCTAGGGTCTGAGGATCGAATCCCGGTCCTGGCCCGTGCGGATCCATATGCTGAACTGGGGCATGCCTCCAGTTCGGTTCTCACTGGGGTGTGCCTCCCACGTGGGAGGCTCCCAGTCAGCTCCTGCCCTGTACAGCCCCAAGCCACCAGCCCGGTCCCTGCCTTGTGCAGCCCTGCGCCCACCTGTGGAATGAAACTATGAAGAAAACTAATGACGTGCAACTATGGAGACTGCTCTTGGCCTTCCTCTCTGACTCTCTCTCTCTCTCTCTCTCTCTCTCTCTTTCTCTCTCTCTCTCTGTCATTCTCTGTCAAAAAAAATGAAAAATAAAAATAAATCTTTTTTAAAAAGCATATTGTCTATGCTTATACTAGGAAACGTCTAGAGTCATTGAATCCTGCACATGAAGGTATGTGGAGAGTTCAGTATTGATTTAGCTCGTACCATTGTGATCAAAATGATAACCCCTAGAACAATAAATAATATTGCTTTTTTTGAGAATTACTGATTTAATACTAAGCTATGGTATGGGAGTGACTAAATAACCTCTTTCACTGACCAGTAAACTTCAGAATTAAGGGGAAGCTGGAATGGCTCCGTGGATTGAGTGCTTACTTTGCAGCCCTGAGGACTGAGGACCGAGCCCCAGCCCTGACACATGTGGACCCATATGCTGAACTGGGGCCTACTTCCCATTTGGGAGGCCCCCAGTTTGGCTCTCACCCACCATTTGGCTCCTGGCTCAGGGGCACGCTTCCTATGCAGGAGGCCCCCAGCCCAGTTCCCGACCTGCATGGACCCCACACAATTTTGTGAAACAAAACCAAGTGGAAAACTATTGATGTGCAACCATGGAGACTGCTCTGGGCCCTTCCCCTCCTCTCTGTCTCTCTCTGTCTCTGTCAAAAATAAAAAAATATTTTTTAAAAATTTCAGATTTCAGTAATAGTTCAGGACTTTTGAATAGTAAAATTTTGCTAAAATTTGATATTCTGTGAAACAATGTGTTTAATTTGTAAGTTGATTCATTTCTAAACAAATTGGTAGCCAAAATCACTTTTCAAGTGGTTTAGTGATTTTTTTTCATAGCCCATCTGTAGACTGACCATATGTACCATTTTAAACAGGACAATACTGTTTGTTTGTTTTTTCCTGTCCCATTTAAAATGGTACATATGTTCAGCCTACCCATCTGTGAAATTCTGTCCATATCTTTCAAATATTAAATTTTTATTGAAGAATTTTTAAGGTAAAAAATAAGGTTCATGATTCTATGTTTTAAAGATAAAATGAACATGAATCAAAGATTTTACATGAATCATATAATTGAGGAGAGAAGTAATTAGATCTAAAGAGACAATTTAAAACAACAACAACAACAACAATAGACACAGGGATGCCAAGATAGCTCAGCTGATTGAGTGCTTGTCTTGCAACCACAATGTCAGGGTTTGACTCCTGGCCCTGTCTCATGTGAACCCATATGCTAAACTGCAGCGCAACTTAGTAACCGCCAGGATGGCTCGGTCAGCGAAGGTCCTCACCTCCCATGCAGGAGGCTGCCAGTTTGGTTCCTGCCCTGCACAGCCCCACATCCACCTGTGTGTAATAAAACCATGTCACAACTAATAATGTACAACTATGGAGACTGTTCTGGGTGCTCCCCACCTTCTCTCTCTGTCTCTCTGTCTCTCATCTTCTATCAAACAACAAAATAAAACTTCAAAAAATAAAATTAAAAAAAAACAACAACAGACACGTACACAAGGCAATCAGAAATGATGAAATGAATGTGCTGCAAATTGGCTCTTTTCATGGGGATGGAGTAAGGGAGGGAGTGCAAAAAGATCGATTGTATTTCCACTAGACAAAATTCACTTATATCTCTCTGCAAAGAATCCTTTGTATTGGCAGTTTCATACAACTTTCAAAATTGTAAAATCTCTCGAAGATAATGACAGGTTCATACATCTAAATAATCAAATAAGGCAGAAACAGCACCACACATGCCTGGTATTCTCCTAAAAGGATGCACAATGATGCTTTTTGCCCATTTCAGTCTTTTAAAATTTTTGACACTCAATGATACTTGCTACCAATTTGCTCTGAGGTTTACTGAATAGTGGAATTGTTATATTATAATCATTTAAATACCCTTTAAGGAATCTTAGATTTTGAAAACAACTAATCATAAATATTCTTAACAATTTGTTTTTAGCAAAGGACTTCTTTGTTGATCTTTCTTTCCTCTTTATCCACTTAAACCTTTTTATTTGAAAGCCTTGTCTGTGTATTTTCTTTCTTTTTTTTTTTTTTTTTTTTGCCAGACAAAGACAGAGAGAAGGGGCAGGGCCCAGAGCAGTCTCCATAGTTGTACATCATTAATTTTCACCATGGTTTTGTTCCACACAGGTGGGCAGGGGCCACGCAGAGCAGGAACTGGACTGGGGGCCTCCTGCATGGGAAGCACACCATAGTTCAGCATATGGGCTGCACGGGCCAGAACCAGATTCGATCCTCAGTCCTCAGGGCTGCAAAGCAAGTGCTTAACCTGCTGAGCCATTCCGGCTTCCTCTGTGTATTTTCTTAATGATAAATTCAGGTGAAAAATATAAAATGCAAAAAAACCCAAAAACCCAGGGGATACCAGGATGGTTCAGTGGGTTAAACACTCGCTTTGCAGACCCAGGGACCAAGTATCTAATTCTGGCCCTGGCCCATGCAGACCCATATGCTGAACTGGAGTGGGCTTCCCATGCGGAGGCCCCCAGTTTGGTTCTTGCCCCCACCATTTGGCCTCTGGCTTGAGGGGGCATGCCTCCCATCCTGGAGGCTCCCAGCTCTGTTCCCACCCTGAGTGGGCCCCAGCCACCTGTGTGGAATGCAACCATGTCGCCATGTCGAAACATCATACCACTAGGGAGACTGCTCTGCACCCTACCCCTTCTCTCCGACATTCTCTGTCTCTCTCTGTCTCTCTCTGTCTCTCTCTCTCTCTCTCTCTCTCTCTCTCACTGTCTCTGTCAAAAACAATAAAATAAACCTTTAAAAAACAAAAAACAAATCCCAATTTGACGGGTAGTTTTTTTGTTCTCCCTTAGCCAGGTAAGCATATGTTTGGCAATGATAAAGACAGAAATAGAGCTTTGCTGTTTTTTAACAGGGTTTCCATATAGTACATGGTTTAAAAGTACAAACATAACTATGACTGTTGTGCCACATAAAAATTGCTCCCATAAACAAGAGTAAAAATTGAAAAGATTTTAAAAGCTATTCAGGCATCCTTTAATCAAAGACAAAATTAGAGAATCTTGGATCATATAATGAAAACTAAATAAAATTCAAAGCCATTAACATCATCTTTGAACTACAACTTTCCATGTAATTTCCAAGCTGAGATCATTATTAGTTTGAAGGTACCTTTCTTTGTAATCACCCAAGTTGTAAGAGTGAATATTGTGACATTATTTTATCATATTTGAAGCCACAGAATGTGGTAACCCACCACACACCCCTACCATTTCTGCTCCAGACAATTCAGCTGTTTGTTTCCAAGAACTTAGGTTTCCCAAAGCAAATGCCTCTTAAAACCCTCAGACTTAGAGAACACAATAAATACCATGGTTGTGTTCTTGAACAGGGATAGGAAACATCACTTGCAGTTTTTCTAATTTATTCAAATTCTCAAGATCCTTCGGGAAAAATAAGGTACCATCAACTTCACAGTCAGGTTGTCCTGACACATATGTAATGTAAAGTGACTGGCAAAAGTTTGAATCAAGAGGCTACATGAGGCTCTTGAGCCAGAGGGAGCAAATTAACCAGCCTGTGATTCTTGCATCAACATTTCACATAGTTTGAGAGTGAGGGTGGGACTTGCTGAGGTCTCAGGATCTAGTCTCAGAAATTTCAATATGCTGCAGTGAATTAAGTGCTTGCAGGTGGGGCCAATGCATGCTTCTCGCATTTAAGGAACAGAATTTGAAATGCTTGGTCTTCTGAAAGATAAAAACCATTGCACCTCCTTTGTGCCAACATTGCCCCCCTCTGACAATTTCTGCAATGTAAACCAGAAAAAATAAAATAGAAAGAAAACACAGAATAGAGAAATTTTTTTTTTGGGGGGGGGAATTCTTTGCTCCTTCAGACCTAAACCCACATATTTGCAGTCCTACTCCCATGATTGCGGACACATCCAAAGCATCCCCATCTGTGAAATTAGTGTTATGAGGGATATACATCTGGCCTTCCACTGTGGCGTCTCCTGTTTCCTGTGCTTATATTCCTGTGCATGGGGGCTGCTCACACAGCCTGTGCTGCTCCTGTTCAACTTCCTGCCTAAAAGCATCTCACTTCATGTTCTGTGGTCCTGAATGTTCACCATTCTCACTAAAAAGAGCATGGGGTCTGAAAAAAATCAGGGGCTATATCATTTTATTTTTCTCGTGTAAAAGGATGGCACAGCGAATACCAAAAAACCACCAGTTAGTTTCAGCACCTTTATTATTTTTGTGCCCTATCGTTTTTTTCAGAAGACATTTAAACATAATTTATATCATTTTCTTTCTTCCATGAGTACTAAGATATGCATCTCAAAAAATATATCCTCTCCCAAACTCACAATATTATCAGAGCTATAGAAATGACTAATTCCCTACTATCATTGAATTCCCAGGATAAACTTAGATTTCCTCTTTCATTCTCAGCGAATCCACTATGATTTGTTTCTCCCAGGTTGGATCAAATAAGGATCACATTTATAATAATTAATCATGTATCTGGCATTTCTGTCAAAGAACAACCCCTCCTTTTTCTGTGATGTCAGTTATTTCCTGATAGTAGGCCAGCTGTTTTGTATGCTTCCCCATGTCCTATTTTGTCTGATTGTTAGCTTATGGAGTGATTTAACATATTTTCAAATATAATGTCTGTCCCACTGTTAGGGACTATACCACTAATTACTGGGCTACAGTCATGACCACCAAACTTCGTTATGATAAATACATGCTTTTCCCAGTGAACTGGCATGTTTTCTCTGGGGTGATATTTGGGCACCACAAAAATATTTCTTGAACTTTTCTCTGAATGGGCTTAGTGGCCCTTGACCACGCATACCTGAGTTGAGGATTTCAGTGGGGGCTTTAAATGGTGATTTTCTAACTTCATCATTCCTTCTATGTTTATGAGTTGGCAGTCTTCTGAAAGGAGTTGCTCTCCCTCATTAACATATAGTGTCTGTGAACTACTGGAATGAACCCTGAATCATTCATTTTTAATTACCAGTTTCAAAGTGAGGAGTCGAAACATTTACCTCCAATGATGGGGAGTGAGGTTTGTGTGTGTGTGTTACTACCATTATGGAGTCATAAGTTTTATATATTCAATATGTTTTGATCAATTATAACATGTTCTTTAGATGTTCAAATTTTTCCTACTTTAGCTAATGAGACCTTCCCAGCTGGTTCATCTGGGCTGTTATCAGTTAGCTAGGGCCACAAGAGTATTGAGAAATAGGCAAGCACCTACCCTTAGTGGCATATAGGATGAGTGTTTATCTTTCACATGTCTAGTGGTCTACTGGTGGTTGCTAAATAGCTCCACTTCTCTGCTGGCTGATTTGCTCACAGGGCTGAGAAACTAGCTGGCTGTCAGCTGATCTGGACTGGCTCTCTCAGGTGACTGGGGCAACCCAGTTGTGCTCCACATTTGTTTCTCCTCCTGGGACCAAAAGACTGGACCAGACATACTTGTCTTCTGGCAATGGCAGAGCCAGGAGAGGGCAAGTTGGACTGTGCAAGTGCTTTTCAAATGTCTGATTGCTCGTATTCAATTGCCCAGTTCAAGCCATGTGCCTGAGCCCAAGATCAAGAGAAAGGGCCCTGTTGAAGTTATAGAAAAATGCTGTGGACAGGGTAAGGTGAAGAACTGGACTGTTCTTATGATCTATCATGGTCATATGGATGTGCACCTATCACTCACTGAACACTTCCTTGCTTTCTGCCTAATACGATATTCCATGTTCATACTGTACTTTCTATGCCTCAGATCTGGAACACACCATTTCTTCACAATTCCCATGTTCTTTTTTAGTGAGAATGGTACTTAAAAACAAAATCTGAGTGTCTAGGGTAATCATGCATCTAGTCCCTTTCTGTGGAAAAAACTAGAAAATATACTTAAAAAAATAAACATGTGTTTCTATTGGTATTTCTTATACAAATTCAATACTATTAACTTTTAACTGAACTACATGATTTTTAATATTGATCTATTTTATATGGAAAATCTTACTTCCTAACAACGTTAATGGAATTACTTATTTACTTGAAATCATGTCTTATAGTACAATGCTGTGATTAATATGAACATATGAACTTCACTATAGCCACCATGTCACAATTACCATCTAATTGGCCATTTTAACCATATGTTTCTTCAAGTCAGAGAATGTGGCTAATTCATGGTACATACCAAAAATCTAGCAGAATAAGAAAACATTGTAAATATTTTTTGAATAAATGAAATGTTTGTTGATTGGGATTTTTTCTTTTTTATTGTTAAATTTATTGGGATGACATTAGTTAGAAACAGTTACATAGTTTCCAGGTGTATAATTCTACATTACATCATCTATGCATTGCATTATGTGCTCACCACCCAGAATCAGCTTTCCTTCCATCACCATATATTTGATACCCCCTCCCAACTCCTCTCCCCAGCTCTTTCACCCACCTTCCCATTTACCCTCAGGTAACCACTAAACTATTGACTATGTCCATGAGTTTTTGCTTCTTTGTTACTTCCAGTTTTATATTCCACCTATAACTGAGGTCATTAGTTTCTTGATTCTTTCAATCTGGCTTATTTTGCTTAATAAGATGCTTTCAACCATCAGGGAGATGCACCCCGGGAGGATGGAAGGGTTGGGCTTGCTACCTGTGCACACCGGCGAGCTAGGGCTCCTTCTCTCAGAAAATTCACAACTAGGCATTTGGCCACTACATTTCTAGAAGCCCTCCACCATGCACTTAAGCTTTGAAATGTAGAGGAGGAAAAGCCTAGCAACTGAATCCAAAGAACCGGTAAACCTTTTTCCAATAAATGTCACTTACTCATCCTTTACATCACTCACTCATCATACATTTATTTGCTGAATACCTACTGAAGGCCATGCATAGAAAAAAGTCCTATGATAGATAAAAGCAACAAGAACACAGAAGACAGATATCTAAATACAACTGATGAGTTAAGAAAGAACCCCGATCAGCTTCGGAGAAGCATAAAGATGATGGCATGAGAGGAGAACCCCGATACCTACCTGGGAAGGGACTTATGAACAAAGGGGAATCCACAGGGGAAACCCTGAGAAGGACCCTCAACTGAGAGAACCACACAATGCAGAACAACACCCAAAGAGGAGACACAGCTGAGCTCCTAGAGTTGACTGTTAGGGAGCACCTTTTGAGACAGGGCTATTGGAGTGAGGGCAGCAGATCGAGTGGACATGGAGGCAGCACGCTCGGCTGCATTAGACGTGCTTAGAGTGAATATGCAGGTCTTTGAGACACAGCAGAGCCTCCAGCTGAGCTGCGGCCTGAGCCTCTGCCAAGCCCCAGCCCGCACCACCGCCCATGCCACCATCCAGCAGGCCAGGCTCACAGATGCGATTAAAGTAAAAGCAGCTGATCAGAGGGGAGAAAGAACAGAGTGGCTGTGCCCCACTGCACAACCTACCGGGCCCTCGCCAAGCCCCCACCAGCACCACCGACCGGTGGGCCCGGCTCACAGATGTGATTAAAGTAAAAGCAGCCAATCAGATGGGAGAAAGACCTGAGCTGCTGCAGCCCTGCCCATACTGAACCACCAGCACCCCTGCTGACAGAGAAATCAGCTTTTGTCTCTCAGGCCCAAATTAGCTCCTACTCACACACACCCAACCCTGGCCTATACTATCACTACCCTGCCTTCTAACAGCTAAGACAGCAACCTGAAGAGCAACCCCAGGACACAGAGACTGACTGCTTCCCCCAGCCTTCTCCCAAAATCTCCACCGCCCACAACTGAGTACAGAAGAAAAAATAAAGACAAGCCCATCTGATAGACAAACCCCAGAGGGAAAACATACTCATGCGTAAAGCAAAAAGAACCACATCGAACACAATGCACACATCAGAATCCAAAGCCCTTGTAGAACATCAGGGGCATTATTTAGAAAAGGAGCTTGCAGACTTGGAATCAAATCTAAGTGAAACAGAATTCAGGGCTGCAATACTAAAGACACTCAGAGAGCTCAGTCAATGCTGGCAAAGTATCCAGACACAATTAAATGACCTCAACAAGAATTTCTCTGAGCAAAATGAGTACTTTATCAATAAAAGTGAGAAGTTAGAGAAGAACCCAAAGGAACTCCTCGAAATGAGAGAGCTGAAAAAAGAATTGACGAGCATAGGAAAATGGGCTAACCAGGGGGGAAGAATGAGTGAAATCGAAGATAGAAACATGTAAATGTCACACAGTGAAGAAGAACAAGAAACGAGAATCAAGAGAAATGAAAGAGCCCTACAAGAACTCTCTGACTTCACACAGAACAATATTAGAATAATAGGGGTACCAGAAGGGAGCAAGATGAAATCTTCTGAGTCTACTAAAACAAAGAGTGGATGACAATATTGTTAACCTATGGAAAGAACTAAAACCCCAAATTCAAGAGGAAAACAGGAGCCCTAGGTACCTAGACCCTAGCAAATCTTTTCCAAGGCACATTGTTTTGAAGATGACAAAAACCAAAGACAAAAAAAATCCTCAAGGCTGCCAGGGAAAAACAAAATTTAACTTTCAACAGAAAACCTTTCCGCTGTCACCAGACTTCTCAGCAGAAACTCTACAAGCCAAGAAGGAATGGAGCCCAATCTTCAAATTATTAAAAGACAGAAATTTTCAGCCAAGGATTAACTATCCAGCAAAATTAACCTTTAAATCTGAAGGAGGAATTAAGGCCTTTTCAGATACACAGAAGCTGAAGGAATTCTCCAGCTCATAACTGGCACTTCCAGAAATACTGAAGGAGGCTATTTGACCTGAATCCAGAAATCAAAATAAATGGAGAAAAGTTGGGACAACAAAAAAATAAAAAGGAAGGAACAAATGGATATAGGATACCCTCATATATCAATCATCACCCTGAATGCAAATAGACTGAATTCACTAATAAAGAGGTACAGGGTAGCAGGCTGGATTAAAAAAACAAAATCCAACCATACACTGCCTACAAGAGACACACCTCAGCCACAGGGACAGACATCGACTCAGGGTAAAAGGATGGAAAGTAATACTCCAGACAAATGGCAGTCAGAGAAAAGCTGGAGTGGCCATACTGATTTGTGATGAAATAGACATCAGGATTAAAAAAATAATGAGACATAAAGATGGATATTTCATTTTGATAAAAGGAACAATACACCAAGAAACCATGACACTCATCAATATATGTGCCCTCAATCAGGAAGCACCAAAATTTATAAAGCAACTACTAACAGATCTAAAAGGAGAATTTGACAAAAATACAATTATAGTAGGGGATCTAAACATCCCCCGGACAACAGTGGACAGATCATCTAAGCAGAAAATTAATAAGAAAATTGCAGCTTTAAATGATACATTGCAGGAAATGAACATAATTGACATTTACAGGTCATTCCATTCTGCAACAAAGGGCTATACATTTTACTCTAGTGCACATGGAACATGTTCAAGGATAGACCATATCCTGGGACTTAAATCCAACCTCACCAAATTTAAGGGCATCCAAATCATACCAAGCGTATTCTCAGACCACAAAGCACTGAAACTAGAGATCCATTGCAAAAGATCAAGTGCAGAGAGAACCACGTATACGTGGAGCTTGAACAACATGCTATTAAAAAGTGACTGGATCAAAGAGGAAATAACATAAGAGATTAAAAAATTTGTACGAATGAGTGACAATGAAAACACGGCGTACCAAAATTTCGGGTACACAGCAAAAGCAGTATTAAGAGGGAAATTTATATCATTACAGGCCTATCTCAAGAAACAAGAAAAACTACAAGTAAACAACGTCACATCTCATCTTAAACAGCTAGAAAAAGAAGAACAGAGGTACCCCAGACCCAGCAGAAGAAAAGAACTAATAAAAATTAAAGCAGAACTTAATTAAATTCAGAACAGAAAAACGATAGATAAAATTAACACCAGAAAGAGCTGGTTCTTTGAAAAAATAAATTGACAAACCACTGGCTAGGCTCACCAAAGGGCAAAGAAAAAAATCTCATATTTCCAGAATATGGGATGATAGGGGAGAGATCACAATTCATACTGCAGAAATACAAACAATCATAAAAGATTATTATGAAAGACTCTATGCCACCAAATTTGACAATCTAGAGGAAATGGACAAATTTCTAACAAAAAACATAGTTCACCTAAACTGAACCAAGAAAATTTGGATAACCCAAATAGACCAATCAACAGTACAGAACTTGAAACAACTATCCAAAACCTGCCCAAAGGCAAAAGGCCTGGACCAGATGGGTTTACCAATGAATTCTACCAGTCATTCAAAGAAGAACTAATGCCCATCCTCTTCAAACTAGTCCAGAAAATTCAAGAGGAGGCAGTACTACCCAACCCTTTCTATGAAGCTAATATCTCCCTAATACCAAAACCTGGGAAAGATAATACCAAAAAGGATAACTGTAGGCCAATCTCACTGATGAACACTGATTCAAAAATCTTAAATAAAATTTTAGCTAACAGAATACAACAATGCATTAAAAAGATTATTCACCATGACCAAGTGGGATTCATCCCAGGGGCACAAGGATAGTTTATCATATGCAAATTAATCAATGTAATCCAGCACATAAACCAAACAAAGGATGAAAACCACATGATTATCTCAATCGATGCAGAAAAAGCATTCGACAAGATACAACACCCATTTATAATAAAAAACACTGAATAAAGTGGGAATTGAAGGAAAGTACCTCACCATAATAAAGGCCATATAAGACAAACCCTCAGCAAATATTATACTGAATGTGGAAAAGCTGAAGCCTATTTTCCTAAAATCTGGAACAGGACAGGGATGCCCCCTGTGACCACTGCTGCTCAACATAGTTCTGGAAGTTCTAGCCAGAGCAATCAGACAAGAGAAAGGAATAAAAGGCATTAGAATTGGGAGAGAGGAAAAAACAAGGTCTTCTGTCATGAGTGGCACCTGTAGGGCAGCTTGATTGCTCTACATGCGGAATGACATCAAGGGATTTCGGAAGCATAATTTTTTTAGCACGTGGGCAGCCGGTGATGGTTGGTCCTGGCACCGCCGACAAAAAAAAAAAAAAATGAATTGGGAGAAAGGTTAAACTGTCACTCTTTGCAGATGACATGATCCTTTGTATAGAAAACTCTAAAGACTCTATCAGAAATTTATTACAAATAATAGACAAATACAGTAAAGTAGCAGGCTACAAAATCAATGTCCCAAAATCAACTGCATTTTTGTATGCCAACAATGAAACTCCAGAGAGCATAGAAGATCCATTCCCTTTGCCATTGCAAACAAAAAAAATGAAATACCTAAGAATAAATCTAACAAAGAATATGAAAAATTTATACACCGAAAACTATAACACACTGTTAAAAGAAATTAAAGAGGACACAAAGAAATGGAAAGACATTCCACGTTCATGGATTGGAAGAATCAACATAGTTAAATGGCCATACTTCCCAAAGCAATATACAGATTCAATGCCATTCCCATAAAAATCCCACAGTCATTCTTTCAATAAATAGATGAAAAAATCATCAAATTTGTATGGAACCACAAAAGAGCACGAATTGCAAAAGCTACCCTAAGAAAAAAGGATAAAGCTGGGGGCATCTCACTGCCTGACTTTTATCTGTACTACAAATCCTCAGTAATCAAAATAGCTTGGTACTGGCAGAAAAACAGACACGTGGACCAATGGAACAGAATTGAAAACCCAGATATAAACCCACAAATATATTAACAGGTTATTTTTGACAAAGGATAGAAAAATATAGTGTGGAAAAGAAAGCCTCTTCAGTAAATGGTGCTGGGAAAATTGGAAAACCACATGCAAAAGGCTAAATGTGAACTGCGATCTCTCACCATATACCAAAATTAACTCAAAAAGGATTAAAGACCTCCAAATAAGAAAGGAAACAATAAATTGCATAGAAGAAAACATTGGCACTAAACTTATAGACCTGGGGTTCAGGGAGGACTTTATGACTGACCTCAATGGTAAGGGAAGTCAAAGCACAAATTAATGAATGGGACCTTATCAAACTACAAAGCTTCTTGCACTGCAATGGAATCCATCAACAAAGAAAAGAGGCAACCAACCAACTGGGAAATAATATTTGCTAACAATGCCTCTGATAGGGGGCTAATATCAAAAATATACAAAGAACTTGTACAACTCAACAAGAAAAAACAAGCAATCCAATTAATAAATGGGCAGATGACCTTAACAGACACTTCTCTCATGAAGACATACATATGGCCAACAGATATATGAAAAAATGCTCCACTTCACTAGCAATTAGGGAGATGCAAATAAAAACCACAATGAGATACTGTCTTACACCTGTTAGAATGGCTATGGGGAGAATAAGAAACCCTCATACACTGCTGATGGGAATTTTAGCTGGTACAACCACTATGGAAGGCTGTATGGAGATTCCTCAAAAAGTTAGAAATGAAATTTCCATATGACCCTGCAATTCTTCTACTGGCTATCTACCCAAAAAACCTGAAAATCTTAATCTTTAAAGATGTTTGTACCCGCATGTTCATTGCAGCACTGTTCACAGTGGCCAGAACATGGAA
>PVKE010042611.1:0-13683 GCA_004027555.1 Craseonycteris thonglongyai
GCCCATGCAAACCCATTATGCTGAACTCTGGTACAAGTGGTAAGCCCCAGAATGGTGCCAAAGGTTCTTGCCTCCCACATGGGAGGCCCCCAGTTTGGTTTCTGCCCCATGTGCACCCCATATCCAGTTGTGTAGAATGAAACTATGTCACAACTAATGATGTATAACTATGTAGACTGCTCTGGGCTCTTGTGCGCACACACTCTCTCTCCTTTTCTCAAAACAATAAAATAAATCTTAAAAAAAAAAGTCCTGTTTATCTGTTGATGTTTACTTGGTCTACTAGGCTTCTCAGTCAGCTGACAATTCTGACGCACAATTTGATGAATTGCTGCAAAGTTTTCTTCAGTTCTGCTCGTTACTGGCCACCCTGACCTCTCTTCATCAGTGATGCTTTCTTCCCCCACTCAGAAAAACGTTTCATCCATTTTTACACTGCTGTTTTCTTCATGGCATTATCCCCACCAACTTGGACTAACATAACATGTCCCTGATTTCACTTCCATTCTTGCCAAGTTTAACAAGAAATTGAATGTTTGTTGGTTGCTCTAATTCAAGTTCTGACATTCTCTGGACGGCACATGAAAACATGTAACAATAGTGAACACCACTCAGAAAGACACCAACACACATTTACATAAACACAGCTCTGAGACACTGATATTGCAAGGTTATAAAACCTTACCAAGTTGTTTGTACAGTGCTGCCAATGTAAACGCATGGTGGCAAGTTTGCGAACTTATTACTTGTCAGACTTTTTACATAGCTCTGCTTAATCATTACTTCCCCTCCCTCCTGTATGGTTTTCCACTAAAAATGACATAGGGATTAGATTTCTCTAACTAATAAGAATTAATAACTATCTAATACAGAATATCATGAACAAGTTTGGGGTGGAGGGGTGTCCAAGAACATGTTAAAGTTTCATCCAAAATAATGTTGTATGGGTTTACATGTGTATGTTTACAAGAATGCACACACATGGGTAAATCTGTACATTCCTCTAAGGCAGGGGTCTCCAAACTACGGCCCGCGGGCCGCATCCCTCTCATCCGGCCCATGGAGACCTTTTCATCTACGGAAAAAAATTACGGAAATTTACATGTATTCTGCCAAGATCAGCCGATTCTTTTTTATTTGGACCTCGAGTGTGTAGTCGGCCCCCAAACTGCTGTTCGATAGTTAATGCGGCCCTCGGGCTGAAAAGTTTGGAGACCCCTGCTCTAAGGGAAGAATCCACTGCTTTTACCATATTCTCAAAGAAGTCAATGAGCCTCAACAGTTAAAAACTACTATCAAATTTTATGTGTATTATGTGGGTATGCTAGAGAGAAGGGAGACTTACCATGCAGAGAATAGAGCCTCAGGAGCACTGATTCAAAACCCTATTCACATCTAATCTGGAGTAAAAATGTGTAAATGGTTAAATTATAATTACACCACTCTCCCTTGAGGCCTGTTACGGATTGAACTGTGTTCCCTGTAAGAAGATATACTGAAATCCTAATCCCAGTACCTCAGAATGTGACCTTATTTGGAAATAAGTTGTTAAAGAAGTAATTAGTTAAGGTAAATAATGTCACACTTGAGTTGAGTGGGTCCCTAATCCAGTTATCACTGGTGCTCTTATAAGAGAGTCATGTGAAGACACAGAGATTCACAAGGAGAACTCCATGTGACAACAAAAGCAGAGATTGGAGTTAGGCAGCTACAGAGGCCAAAGAACACCAAATGTGCCAACAATAGGAAGAAAGAAAGGAAGAGGCAAGGAAAGATTCCCTTACAGGTTTCAGAGGGAGCATTTTGGACTTCTAGCCTCCAGAACTGTGAAACAATAAATTTCTGTTGTTTTAAGCCACCCAGTTTTTTGTTATATAGTCCTAGGAAACAGAAGGCCAATATCATGTAACTAATATAAAGGTACAGAGCAAAAAGACTTTTAAAAATGCAGCATGCATCTGATGCCATAATAAATTATCCATAGACACTTTCCAATACACATGATAGTTTCATTACCAAAATACCTTCTCCTAAATACTTAAGATGGAATGGCATTTCCAAATGGGTATTGAAAAGAATGATTAAAAAAAAGTTTTAGGGAAGCCGGGATGGCTCAGTGGGTTAAGCGCTCACTTTGCAGCGCCAGGGACCAGGGATCAAATCCCAGCCCCGGCCGGTGCAGAACCATATGCTGAACTGGGAGCTCCCCGGCTGGTGCAGAACCATATGCTGAACTGGGAGCTCCCCCAGTTCAGTTTTCTCTCTCTCTCTCTGTCAAAAACAAACAAACAAACAAACAAACAAACAAATAAATAAATAAATAAATAAGTTTTATATACCAAAGGTAAAAGATTAAGAATAAGGTTGGGGATACTGGACAGCTTAACAGGTTGAGTGTTGCCTTGCAACCGCAAGGTCCAGGGATCGAGTCCAGTCCCAGCCCATACAAACTCACATGCTAAACTGCAGTGTACAAGTGGTAACCACCAGGATGGTGGTGAAGATTCTCCTCTTCCATATGGGAGGCCCCCAGTTTGGTTCCACCCCGTGCAGCACCACATTCACCTGGGTGGAATGAAACTGTCAAAAACTAATGATGTACAACTATGGAGATTGCTCTAGCCCTCCCCCTTTCTTTCTGTCTCTCTTACTTTCTCTCATAAACAATAAAAAAAGTCTTTAAAAATAAGGTTAGTGTTCAGATCCCAAAACAAATCATTGTGGTGACTACATTTGTACATTGCCAAATCTCTGTATACAGTAGCATACTGTATAACTCAGTGTCTTAAACAATAACCATTTTATTCTCTCTCAGTATCTGTGAGTTAGGAATTAGAGAAAGGCTTGATGAAGTAGTTTTAGCTGAATGTTTCTAGCTCCTCACCTTAAATACTCTTGGGAAGATCTCTCCACATGAGGTAGTTTTGGAGCTTCTCTGTAGCAAGGCATTCTCAGGCTAGACTGCTTACAAAGCTGTATTAATAAAAAGTCTTCAATACCAATATTCTAGTGAGCTAGGTAGAAGCTCTCTCACTTTTTCTATACATTCACTTTTCTTCTTCAAAAAGTCACACAGTATAACTTCTGCATTCTATTGGTTACAAATGATTCACAAGTCCCCGCAAATTCAAGACGAAGGGACATAAACCCCACTTTAGGATAAGAGTCAAGGTTACACTAAAAGAACACGAGACATGAAATATTGTTACAACCATCTTTAGAAAATACTGTCTGCCACAAAGGGCATGAAGTAACTGCTTACCCTTCAGACTGTCAACCATTTAATCCATGTTAGAACTACTTCATGGGGATAGAGAACAAGTTGTTTCTTACTACATATTTAGCCACCCAAAATGACTTTAAAAAGTATGGCCCTATGGGTCTCATATTTGAATATATTTTGCCTACCAAATAACCTCATTTACTGAGTAAAAATTTTCATTTTCCCATTTGCTTAATTATGAACTACTAAGCAGAATAAGTAACCACTTGGAGTTGACATACTTCTAGATAAAAGTAACTAGCATATGAAGAGGCTTCATCTCATAGCTAAGTATATACTTTCTTTTACAATTTTTGATAGAATCCCATCTGGAGGCATACTGGGAACCACTGGTATAGCGTCTTTTCTACTATATGTTGACAACTCTGGAATCTTTAGTGTTTTAAGACGCAACATAAAAGAACACCTCACCTCCTCTGAAAGTAAGCAACAAGAGGCCAAAATGAAAACTCAAAATGTACAAACTACTTACTGCAGTGGAGCTGATAAGAATAGAGGGCTTTTTCCTTTTTCAAAAATTAAGGCTTAGAAGGCATTTTTTTTTTCACAAACAAAAGAATAGCTGAAGCATCTTGGTTAACATTCTTTTCAATAAAAGATGTTATTTTTTGAAATAAAAGATGCCAGTGTCCAAATCTGTTGTGAGCATCCATTGAAGTAGACATAATGGCCACTCTGTTTGCCTACACAGATCCTGATATACCAATATTTAACTCTCTGTATCCTATTTTCCCCAATGTCAAAAGTAAGGAATCTCAATAGGTTTATTAGTTCTTAGAGCACTACACAAGTATTTTGTACACTGATGTGCTCCATAAGCATGGTACTTTGTCAAGAGTTAAAAATGCCTCTAAGACTTCATTATTCTGGAAAATATTAGACATTCAGAATTAATTTGAGTAATGTACAAAACAAAACAAAAAACAAACAAAAACACAAAGACATCTTAAGAAATCAAGTTCTACTCCATCAGAGAGGAAATGTCAATTCTACAGCATTAAAATTATCTACTGACAAGAAAAAAATTTTTTTAGCAATATCCATTTTCCTTGGTTGCTGTTTCTATCCCTAAGGATTGTACCAGTGGAGTAACTGCTCTACTTTGAAGCCTACAGAAGATGGGCTGTGCTCTTGTTAACACACAGCTTGGTAATTCCACTGCTTGCAAAAACATGTATTCAATGCCACAGGAGAAAGCAGTTTTTAAAAAGTAATTTCCATTAACTTGCACATGATTCCTTTTCAGACAAACTATTATACTATACTCTCTTCTTACCTTAATAAAAATGTTTTCATGCTAAGACACAACATTTTTATCCTAATTCTTTCATACTCAGAAAAGTAAAATGTTGTATTCCAATATACATTGGATTACCTCCTAAGGTTATGATTATCCAAAAATGGGTCAGACCACCCACAGACTCTAATTAGAAAGCATGACATTCCTTTGACCTATAAGGTTACTAAAGAATAAATTATCTAGTCAGTTATTGAGAGTTGAAAAATGAGCATGTTATCCGACTGTACCAAATACTTCAATCTGTTTACAATCAATAACTGGTTGCTGAAATCAGTAAGACTGCAAAGCTCCTATCACACATGACCACTCAGAAGTTTGAATTCTGTAACTTTCAAGAGGTACACTCACTGTCAGTGCATTTGTTTGTCTTTAGCTGTAATGGTTTTCAATTATCATTATTCTTACCATATTTTCCGGCGTATAAGACGACCCCCTAATTTTACAGTTAAAACATAGGTTTAGGCCTATATTCGCTGTATAAGACTACCCCCCACTTCAGAGGCTGTAGTCTTATACAGCGAATATAGGCCTAAACCTATGTTTTATCTGTAAAATTAGGGGGTCGTCTTATACTCCCGGTCATCTTATAAGCCAGAAAATACGGTACTTCTTAATTAAAAATTATTATTAGATAAGCTCCATTATTACCATTTTAGTTTTATGTATCTTATTAAACTTGCAGAATGAATTACACCGTTGCATCACTTATATTTTGAGGCCTAAAGTTTACTAACTAGTCTAGACTTTTAAGACAAGTAGTTTTGTGATTCAGTTAAGAACCATCCATATTCCTTATCACTGATGAAAATCCCTCTCCCCTTCAAAATGTTTGTACCTTGACATTAGTTATTATTCTACTAGAAAGTGGGAATTATTGAGCTAAAGAATGACCCAGCAAGAGAGTCAGGTTTAAAACAGCTTGACAGTCACTGTTCTAAGGGTCCTTACCCTAGCTATGGGGTCACGAATGTAAAGGCAGGTCTTCCTGTCCACCAGGTTCACACCACCCAAATGTAGCATAAGGACTTGGAATCAGGTCCCTTCATGGAAACAATAACTACTCTAAATCTGAATGTCAACGATCCCGCCAGTCTCTAGTTTTGGTGGGAAACTTCCAGGACTATTTTAAAATGACTAAATCTCATAATAAACTCTCTTCTCAAAAATTATTTTCTGGGGATGACAGGATAGCTCAGCAGCTGAGCACTTGTCTTGCAATCACAAGGTTCAGGGTTCAATTCCCAGCCCTGACCCATGCAAACCTATATGGTGAAATGTGGCACAACCGGTAACCACCAGTATAGTACAGTGGTGAAGGTTCTCACCTTCCATGTGATATGCCCCCAGTTTGATTCCTGCCCCACATGGCCTCACATCCACCTGTCACATGTCACAACTAATGATGTACAACTATGGAGATTGCTCTGGGCTTGTCCCTTCTAGCTCGCTTGCTCGCTCTCGCTCTCGCTCTCTCTCTCTCACTCACACACCTTCTCTCAAAACAATAACATAAGTCTTTTTAAAAAAGTATTTTCTGGCTTATGTTTAAAATTCTGAAAATTTCATAGACACAGCTTGCAACTACATGCTGTCAGGCGGGGATCAGCCCAGAAAGATATAGAAAACATGAGGCAAGTAGTGCTTACTGACTTTTTTGATTCTTAGTATGTTTCCAGCTGTGAAACTCGGTTAAGCTCCTAAGAAGCCTACCGTACTCCAAAGTAAGCCTTGTAGCCATAGGGTGACAACAGTATTGTTCTAGTGATAGGGTGAGAACAGAATAGCAAAGTAAAAAAACATTACAGTATAAAAATTCAGGGAATTCTTAAGTCAATTTAATAATTGAGAATCAAAGTCACAATGCTAAAAACCCTAGTGTTAAGATACTTTCTTCTCCAGAAACTGAGATCCAAAATAAAAAGGCAGCCAAAATAAATAAGCCCAACAGACTTATAAAAAATCAGATAGGGTAACGAGTAACTACACTGTTGGGACTGGCACTAACCACCTGACCTTGGGCAAGTCAATTAACTGACCTGAGCATTTGTAAAATTTATTAAAGAGGAGGCCAAATCCCTGATGGTTAAATCCTCTTCTAGCTCTCAAAGTCTATATACCGTATATCTATTACTATGTACTAGAATAAACTGTTTCCTAATAGCACATTAGATATACAGAATTATTAACTAATAGGTCACAAAGGTTATCTTTAAAGCAATACACTGAATACTCATTGATTTTCAAATAGCCTATGCACTACTCTGCAGTCAAATGTCCCAAAAGCGGCCAACTCACTTGTTCCCTCTCCTAAGAACTCTTCCTATGCTAATAAGCATTATTTTTATCACATTTTAGGTGCAATCCACAAGTTTTTAAATCCACATATTTCTAAGAAACTTATTTAGAACCATCCTTGAAACTAGATGGATGATAAACACTTATGATCTCAGGGCTCCACTGAGACTAAATCCTTTGTCAGCCCAACACACATTTCTAAACCCCTGCATCATATCTAGGAGTTATTTTAAAACAAATGTGAACCTCAGAATACTTTAACAGATCCTTTCCTCCACAGATCTTAACTATGCAAGGGCAAATTGAGTAAAATACGTTTTTTCATTTGCCACTGAAAAAAATGGTATTTATACATTTATTCAGTCTTATATATTCTACTTTCTGTTAATTCAGGATAAATAACAGCCATTATATAAAGTATCATACCCTTAGTCCAAAATCTTTGGTAAAATCATTCCTATGTACTGACTACACCTTTTCCCCAAAAATCCAATTAAGAACTGATATTTTTTAATTAAGCATTTGCATAATGAGTTTTATCATTTTATCACTCAATAAAAACAAAACAAACAAACAAAAAAACACCTGGGGAAGCCAGGATGGCTCAGTGGGTTAAGCACCCACTTTGCAGCCTTGAGGACTGAGGATCGAATACCAGCCCCGGCCCATGTGAACTCATATGCTGAACAGAGGTGTGTTTCCCATGCGGGAGGCCCCCAGTTTGGGTCTCACCCCCACCCACCCCAACCCCCTCCACCCCCCACTTCAGCCCCTGGCTCCAGGGGGTGTGTCTCCCAGGCAGGAGGCCCCCAGCCCAGTTCCTGCCCTGTGTGGCCCCCACCCATCTGTGTGGAATGAAACCATGTCGAAAACTGATGCCATACAATTATGGAGACTGCTCTGGGACCTCCCACTTCTCTGTCTCACTCTGTCTCTGTCAAAAACAATAAAATAAATCTTTAAAAAACAAACAAGGAAAGCTGTGATGGCTCAGTGGGTTAAGCACTCGCTTTGAAGCCCTGAGGACCGAGGATCGAATCCCGGCTCTGGCCCAGGTGGACCCACACGCTGAACTGGGGTGTGCTTCCCGAATGTGGTGAGGCCTCCAGTTCAGTTCAAAAAAAATAAATAAAAGATAAATAAATAAAAATAAAAAAATAAAAAACAAACACACAAAAACACATGTTTGTAAAGGGTAAAAATATACACAGAATAAGTTGAATTTTAGTAATAGGCATTCTGCCTACGTATTAAAGAACTGATTACTAAACCAGAATCCATAGGCCCCCAAGGATATTTGAGTAGACTCTGAGGGCCTTATTAACCCACTAAAATTACATGAAAAACTAAGTATGTATGTATATTTTTTTGAGGAGATAACCTAAAAGCTTTGAGGAGATACTCAAAGAGGTTCATGATCTTTGACTAATAATCTCTGCATTATGAAATATTTCTTTAAGGTTTTATTTTCAGTTAATACTTCAAAGTATTTAAGTCAACACTCCAAAATAATAAGATATAATGGTAAGAATTTCGTAAATTCAAGACAGATTTCTCATGTAACTGCCATGCAATATTTTGGGCAAGAATTCCATAAAAGACAAAAATGTGTAAAGTAAGTATTTCAAAGTAATTCTAAAACTGTCAGATGGTTAACATTTAAACAACACACACACACACAAGCTACCATTTAAAATCTTGAAATGACATACTTGAATGCTAGTCACACAAACATTCTAGACCAGGGTATTCAACCTTTTAGCTTCTCTAATCCACACTGGAAGAATTGTCTTGGGCCACACACATAATACACTAACACTAACAATAGCTGGTAAGCTAAAAAAAAAAGTCACAAAAAAATCTCATAATGTTTTAAGAAAGTTTACGAATTTGTATTGGGCTGCACTCAAAGCTGTCCTGATCCGCATGCAGCCCATGGGCCACAGGTTAGACAAGCTTGTTCTAGACAAAATGGATCCATTAATACATGTGGTACTAATATATTTAGAAGGCATTTTAATGGAATGTGTCAAATAATCTACCATGGACAGTGATACATTCACAAAGTAGTGAGTCCTAACTCATAATATAGCAATTAGCTTCTTTCACAGCAGTTGGCTACTTTCAAGTATTAATGTAAGATTTAAAGTATGTTAACATCTTGCAGGCGTCTAAAAGATATAGGAAGATACAGATTTAGATATAACTTACTCTATGAAACTAAAGATTTTTCTAACTGCATGCATTCCCCAGGTGATCACCTTCACCTCGTTCCCCTAAATGTTTTCTTCTCCCTGTCTATGTCTATTTCCATTCAGAAATAATGTCATTTCCCACTGAGAAGCTTTATAACCAACTGCGGCATGTGATCTCATTATATTCTGTTTTACATATGTAGATTCAGTCTCCCCAATCACATTATCCCTGCCCTACAGTAATTATATCTAATTTCTCTTACCTAACAGTGTAATCCATAAGTCTCAAGATATATATGAACAAATTTCCATTTCACTGAAGATTAGCATGTCTATTGTTACTCTAATCTAGATGGTAATAATTGGTAAAAATGTCTAGGAATATGCTTTAAAATAAAGGGGGGGGGGCCTTAATCTTTAAAGATGTTTGTACCCGAATGTTCATCGCAGCACTGTTCACAGTAGCCAGAACATGGAAACAACCGAATTGCCCTTCGATACATGACTGGATAAAGAAGATGTGGTACATTTACACAATGGAATACTACTCAGCGATAAGAAATGATGAAATACAGTCATTTCTGGCAACATGGATGGACCTAGAGACCATCTTATTAAGCAAAATAAGTCAGACTGAAAGAATCAGGAAACATATGACCTCACTTATAGGTGGAATATAAAACTGAAAGTAACAAAGACACAGAGACCTAAGGACACACACAATAGCTTGGTGATTGCCTGAGGGAAGGAAAGGAGGGGGGAGGGCACCAGCATTATGGACACACTCAATAGTTTGGTGGTTACCTGAGGAGGGGGGAGGGAGAGTTGTGGGGGGAAGTGGGAGTGGGCACCAGATATATGGTTGGGAGGGGGAGCTGATTCTGGGTGGTGGATACATAGTGCGATGCATGGGTGATGTGATGTGGACTTGTGCATCTGGAAACTATGTAACTGTTACCAACCAATGTCACCCCATTAAATTTAACAATAAAAAAGAAAAGGGGGAAGGGGGTGGGTGGGTGGGTGGAGGTACTGATGAAACAAAATTAACCACAAGTTGACAACTGTAAAATTGATGATATGTATATTACTGTATTTTTACATTAGCAATTTCCCATAATACTAAGTTAAAAGAAGTTTGCCTCTCCACCAGAACAGAGAGCTTCTTAGTTTTCTTCTTGCACTCTGCCCAGCAGAGAGCAGATACATTTACTTACAAAATACATTTCATTCTTTAGGCAGAACTACCTTCCATGAAACTTCAACAGCTTTTTGATGGTATTCTATTTAGATTCTTTTTTTAACTCAGATAAAACATATATTTATTCATTGACTATTTCCTAGATACCTACTTTCTCAGATACTCTGTCTTGGTAAATGTAGGATATCAAAAATAATTCATTCAGGGGAAGCCGGGACGGCTCAGTGGGTCAGGCGCTCACTTTGCAGCGCCAGGGACCGGGGATCGAATCCCGGGCCCGGACCGTGCGGACCCATATGCTGAACTGGGGAGCTCCCCCAGTTCAGTTCTCTCTCTGTCTCTGTCTCTGTATCTCTCTCTGTCAAAAATAAATAAATAAAAATTAAAAAAAAAATAATTCATTCTCTTTAATAAATTAAGAATCTGACAGTACCCTCAAGGATCCATGGGGGGAGGGGGGGAGGGGGAAAGGGTAGGGAGGGGAGAAAGGAAGATAAAGAGAAAGGAAAAATAGTAAATAAATAAATAAGCAAAGCAATAAATACAGTTTTTTAAAAAGGGATCTAAGGCATCCACATTTTTTATTAGAAAGGGACTTACACTTTGTTCAAGCTAAACAGGTCTAAAAGTTCCCCTCCCCACTCCATTTTACAGATGAAATGAAAGCTCAAGAGAGAAGTGCTTCAAGTCACACATCAAGTTGCTAGCAAAACCAAAATTAAAACTCAGATGTAAAAAAAATAAAATAAAAAAAAATAAATAAACAAACAAACAAAACTCAGATGTGCTGATTTACAGTGCAGTGTGAATTTTCTACATCAAAATATTTTCTTCTACACTATAATATTCACTAGCTAAAGTGAATGACTTATTAATATATACTTCAGTTCTATATTATAGCTTGCTAAAAAAAATAGGCTAATTAAAAGGGGAAGGGTGGGAAGAAAATGTACACAAACTAAGACAGTTATATCTGAAGACTCTATGCATACAAATATATCACACGTCCTCAATTCTAAGACACATTTAACTTGAAAACATAGTATCCACTTCATAAACATTTTAAAATAAATATGGCACTGTAAAAGACATCATTTCAAAAAATACTAAAATGTGAAAACACATTCCAAATGTCATATAATCCACTCTATAAGACAGAAAAATCACTCATTTAAGAGCCAGTATCATAAGGCACAAACACACAGAGCAAAAGTCCCATTTTCTAAGGTAACAAATAGTTACTAAATACCAAAGGCTATGTGGTAGTTCTTTCAATTGTAGGTATTGATATAAATATGTCCTTCTTGCCATTTGTCTTACAGGCATGCCTTTCGGAATTTGACAAAGCAAGGTTTAAATCTCAGCTCTTCCACTTAGCCCCTTAGAAAGTTACTCACTTCTTAGCCTCAATCTCTTTATCTACAAAATGGGATATCAACCTTAAAGAATTTATGAGAAATAGGATAATTTATTTCAGAAAAACAGTATAGTACCTAGATGAAATATTAAGTTTCCTCCCACAATCCCAATAGGCCAAATGCAATTTAACTAAAAACTATAACATACCCTTGATTTATATTAAAGATTCCCCCCTCTGCACTTTAGAGACTGGAATAATTCTGTACTGATCCTAGGGCAAATTCTACTAGTTTGCTTTGTAAAAATTATTTGATAAGACAAGGTTATTTTCTTGAAATTGTCTCTTTTCTTCTTCAAATTGGGAACAAAAAACAATGACAAGTTTTAAGTGTTTCACTTAGTTATATGTAAATTCAGCACTTCTTATTGTCCTACTGAACTGAAACTCTAAGCCCATTACAAATCCACTAAAGAGAGGAACTACAGAACCAATGTGTGGGACGAGGGAAAGGTATAAGGACAAAAGACAGTTAAAATGACTCAATTGTATGGGTGGTTTGGTTTCTTTTAACATTAAATTCATTTATTAAACTCTAAGAAAACAATGTTCATAAAAGCCAAGATGATTCAGGGTGCTTTAGTGACCTGATCCCTCAGATTAAGCACATGCCATCTTTCAACATATATTTCCAGGATGTTTCCACCAGAAACAACCCAGTCATTTCCAAGATAGGAATGTGCTTACCAAAGTAGTTCACATGCATTAGGCATCAAAATAAGATAATCTTTTGCCCTACCTCAAACATAATTCAACTAGCCCAACCATATATTCCCTATTAGCTCATTTCAGTTAAACGATTTTTCCCAACTAATTATAAAAATAATGGCCACTTTTTCTTAACTTGAAAAAAATACAAAAACTACAAGTATTTTTAAACTACCCATGATCTTACCAGTCAAAGATTAAAATATTATAAAGGGGCATGCCAACATTTTTCCTATGAATTTGATTACAACTCTGATTGTACCAAATTTTTCATTTGTACAGAGCACTTACCACTTAAACATGATTAACTATTGGCCTATATCTTAATATCTTCATTCTGGCTTTCTAAATTCACGTTATTTTTTTCCTTAACTCAATGGTTTCTTCTCAATTTTTATTCTTCTGAGTTTCTAAGCTACATATTTTGCTGCTCTTCCTCTCTTCTAAAACTTTTTCTATACTAAGTTTCCCTAAACAGTATATTCCTCATGTCTACAAAAGTCTCTCCAACTAATCTTTTTCTCTTTCTTCACTGGCATGTTAACTGTCTTGTTAACTCATGACAATCTCTAAAAAAAATTGGCTCAGGCTTGACCTTTTGATTTGCTTGTCAACTTTGAATCTCCAGCACTTAACATAATGCCTGGCATGAAACAGATGCTCAATTAATATTTATTGACTGATTTTGCCAATTCCAACTACCACCCACTAGTTGTGTGACCTTGGGCAAATTAAATCTTTCTGAATCTCAGTTCCTTCATCTATAAAATAGGGATAGTCAAAGGAAGATATTTCTTGGAAAGCTAAAAACACTGTCTGGCACAAAGTATCATCCAACAAATTATAGTACTATTATCAACATAATCTAGTACAAGAAATCAAAAATGTTTATATATATATATTAAATGTTTATATATGTGTGTGTGTGTTTGTGTATGTGTATATATATATAAATAAAATGTTTGGTGTATATATATACACAACAAAACTACCTCTCAATAATCCAACTTATTTCAACATACTCTTTTCACATAACTATCAAAAAATATTTTGCACATTTTCCTTTCTACCTGTTTTCAATCCATCAATTATTCTCATTCTTCTCTCTTACCCACCATACAGAACCATTATCAACTAAGCTATAACAGGCTTAGCTGATTTCCACACCCTTAAGTCTTCATTCAAATCTGCAACCCTCCTTTAAAGCCATTTTTAATTTGTCACTCATTATAATTCTCATGGCTTCCAAAAATCATATTCCAACTCCTATTTAAAAACAAATGG
>PVKE010042612.1:0-13679 GCA_004027555.1 Craseonycteris thonglongyai
CTTGTTTCCTTTTTTTTGCTTTATAATCCTCTTATGAGTACTTAGAAGTTTGAAGAATAACGTTTTTTAGTACTTGATGTTAACTCCTTCCCCTCAGATTTTCATATTCAATTATCTTATTTTACATTATTTTTCCAGTTTTAGGCCAACCTATTAGGGTTGTGACAGGCTCATTGAGAGTATAACCCTTAAATGATGACGCAATAGTTATACAAAAATGTTACTATTAATTGTTTTACTCGTAAATCATTTGAAATGATGTTTATTTCCCCTAATTCAAGTTTGGAGTTTTTGCTATGCTACTGGTTAGATCTTGTGTACCTCTAATCTACACATTGGTAATGTGTCTGTTTTGACCTGGCATTTCAGAATAAAATAACAGACTTTTTATTATTTCTGATCTTTTGTGGTAGCTATTTACTCTCTTTCTTTGGTCATTAGCTTTAATTCTTTTAAAATAAGCTGTTATTCACCTCTGAACGGGAGCTCAGTCCTTCAGGAGCCCTGTTGACCTCTGCTTGGCCTCTGTGGAGCGCATGGAACCCATCCCTGTGGCTGCTTATTGAGCAACACGGGCTATTGGGCTGCTGGGTCCCAAATAAGAGTGGCTTCAGGTAAAGGTTTTGTGCAACACAACTAGATCATTTTGCAGATATCAAAAGTATTTTTTGCTATTCTTGAAGGAAAAAGCATCATTTTCTTAGCTATGCAAGTTTGTGGGCCCATTTTATATGATACCAGTTAGTTTATTTGTTTCTTCCTTCTTTACTTCCTCCCTCCCTCCGTCCCTCTCTCCCTTCCTTCCTTCCCTCCTTCCTTTTCTTTCTTGTTGAAAATTTTAATAGTTAGTCATTCAATTCTGCCCATTCTATTGCATGGAATGCTGTGCTCTTGCGTTTCTTGGGGGAGGGGGCAAAGTTTCAAAAATAATTTTAGGTGATAAATTTACAGTTATATTATACTTCCACTCTTCAAATGACACTATCCTGCTTTCCCTGCCTAACACTTTTTAAGCATGGTGATTTTGAGAGTTGCAATTGGAAGTATATATTTCTACTATTGGAGAACTTGAACCTTTTCTTACCTGTAGAATAAAAATGAAATATTTTCACAGCTTGTAAACTAAAATCTCAGATAAAATATTTGGTTATAAGGACAAGTAAATTTTATTAGAAATCTATAACACTGTTAAGCTTACCTTTGTCTTCTGAATAGCAATTTGTTTATCACCAAACAGGTTTTTGACAGGTGCAGACATTTATAAAAAGAAAAATTTGCCAGTTTTTATTTTCAGGTCATTAACTGAAATATTTCCAAAGCCCTCTGGGCCTTGCACAAAGCACAGCTTTGATTAATTTAGTTGTTTTAAAATTGAAAGTATTAAAAATTAGTTTTCTTATGTCACCTCTTCCTAGCTTCCAGTCTCCTTGATCACTTGCATACTTTTATTAAACAACAACACAGAAAGAAGCTACCAGAGAAACTAACTGCTATAACAAAAATTCTAAAGCTGGGCAGGTGGTATTTTTCTGGGGCTCTATGTGATTTGTTTAATCATTCGGCATATTTTACCTTACAAGTGAGTGGTGTTTCCAAGTTTTGTTTCCAAGAGTTCACTTGTCAGTTATTTAGAACTTGAAACTCATGTCCTATGTTTCATGTGTAAGGGCCTGCATTTCATATGTTTGGGTAGTCTCAAAGTGTGTTTCCTCCCTATCTCCTCCTTTTCCCTCATTCCCTCTTTCTTCTCCCTTCTTTCCCACTCCTGCCCCAACTTTTCTTCCTGTACACTAAGAATAATGCCACTCTGGACTGACTTCTATAGGTATGTGTGCTAATGGTGGATCTACCAGGGTGATTGTCACATCTAAGCTACTCACACTGCTTTTGTCTGAATCTGGGACCAAGTGTGCCTGACTTGATTTGGCTAAAGAAATCTTTACTGCCTTTTAATGCTATAGATTATGATTAAGAATTTGCTAACTACTGTTGCCTCATTAAATTGGATTTTCTTTCTGATTCCTTGTCCAGTTTTATATGGAAATTTTAAGTAAAATTTTATTTGGTAATGTACAAGCATGTTATAGAAATGCAGACATGATGTAATTCTTTGAACAAAAGAGAATGTAATTAGCATAATAGAAAGTGTTTTGATGATAAATGTATACTCTAATAAGATTGGAATGTAAATATGATATAGTGAAATGGTAAGATAGTTACATTTTTTCTTTACCCATACTAAAATTTAAAATCAGTCATAACCATAATTTCTGTTTCTTGAATATTTCACAAAACTATTCTTTATCTACAAATAATCACAAAAGTATTGTGGTTCTTGTTGTTTGTTTGTTTTTAATTTGCAAAAGACTAAAAAAGATCTTTTTTTTACTTGGTAATAGTTCCTCAGATTTTAATTTCAATAGCTGAAATCTTAAATGTTGATTTTGATGGCCTATTTTTTTTTTTTAAGAATAGATTATATCTTGATACTATATAAGTAGGATTTAAAATGATAGTGGGTGTTATCTGGTGTTCCTTTCTACCCCTCTGTCTCTATCACAAAATTCAAATGCATGTTTCATCCGTACAGGATGTTCTTCACTGCTCATCCTTTGAGCCTTCAAAATTTGATTTGACGGCATGGCCTGACGATAGCACGTTCAGATAAAGTACATTGTGATAGTATCTGTGTGTCTGGGCCCTAATGAACATCTGCTTTCTAGGGCGCCACTGTAGCACCTTTCTTTGTTTCCTCTTCCTTTGCCTTTTTGATTTAAATCTTGTTAAACTCTGCAAATGGGGTTGTTTTCCAGTATGCAAATGATTCTATCCCCCCCTTTTTTGGGGGGGGAAAGCCAGATATTTTAAATATGAATGCATTGGGAACTTAAAAGGAGTCTGCAGGAAGCAAGCACACAGCTATAGTTCTACTACTGACGACTCAGGCATATTGTGCTAAAATCATCAAGTTAAGATCGTATAGTTGCAATTACCTGGCCAATTAAATTCAGCAAACACTGAGCAGGGCTTGGGAAGTGCAACTATGTAAATAAGACATGATTTGTGCCACCATGGAGCACAATGGGAAAATTTTATTTACTTCTTTACTTTACAATTTTATTTGAGGTAGACTACACATACAGTAAAATGTACACATTTTAAACAGACGGATTTACTCAGAAAACCGGCTACAAAGGTCACTCTATAACATTTCCAGCACCCAGAGAATGCTCTCATGCCTTTTTTATTCCTCAGAGGTAACCACTACTCCTACTATCTTTGTAGATGGGTTTTTCCTTTTTGTACTTTAATAAAAATGAAATGCTATGGTATGTGTCCTTTTGTGTCTGGCCTCTTTAGTGCATCAGTATTTTGGTTTGATTTATCCCTGTTGTTATGTGTAGCAAATGTTGGTTCTTTTCTTAATGCTATGTAGTATTTTATCACAGTATTTTACTAATGGGGATTTGGACTATTTCAGTTTGGGGCTATTATGAGTAGAATTGCTATAATTATTCTTTTTTTTATATCATTTGGTCAGCATATGACTTACTTGTAAGAGAAGAAATAGTAGGTCATAGTGTATATGTGCATATTCAGTTTTGGTAGCTATTACCACATACTACCAGGCAAAGCCTGAGAACCCTAATTACTCTACATGTCACTAACACTTGGTATTATCAGTCTTTTTAATTTTACCCCTTCTGGTCAGTGGTACTTCATTGATTTTAATTTGCATTCCCTTATGATGAATGATGTTGAGTACTTTTTCATAGATTTATTGGTAAGTTGGCTACCTCTTTTGTAAAATTTGTTGCTTATCTTTTAAAAATAACAGTGTTATTGACTATAATTTACATAACAGAGCTCTTGCTCACTTTTTGTATTGGATATTTTTATTGGTTTATAGGTTTTTAAATATAGTCTGGGTACAAATCCTTCATCAGATATATAAAATATCTTCTCCCAATTTTCAATATTCCCTTTCACGGATTAGTGTCTTTTAATAAATAGATGTTCTTAATTTTAATGAAGTCCAAATTACCAGTCTTTTGTGATTATTGCTTTTTGTGTCTGTTTAAGAAATCTTTTTCTTATTTTAAGGTCATGAAGATAAATTCCAATGTTTTCTTCTAGAAGTTGTATTTTACCTTTTGCATTTAGGCCTGCCATCTATTTCTAATTAATTTCTGTGTTTGGTTGGATAGGCTCACAATCCCCTCCTCCCTGCCACCCCCCCCCCATGAATATGTAATTGATACAGCAGCATTTATTGAAAAGACATTTTTCATTTTCCCCTTTGAATTTCTGTGTCATATATCAGGTGATCACATTTATGTCTGTCTTTTTCTGAACTTTTTTGTTTTTTCCCATGTGTATCCTTGTGTCATTACTACATGGTCTAAATTATTGTAGCGATATATTAAGTGTATATTCTTCAAAGTGGTTTTAACTAGTCTACATCCTTGGCTTTCTTTATCAGTTTTAGAATCAGTCTGTTACTATCCATAAAAAAGAAATTTGATGGGATTATTATTGAAATCATATTAAATCTATATATCAATTTAGGGAGGATTGATGTCATTCAAACTGTAAGTATACCTTTTCTTATTCATTTATGAACTTACCACTTTTAAGTAATTCATAATAAAACACAATGGGAAATTATTATTTTAAGTGTTCCTTTCTTAAATGCATCCAGTGATTGCTTCAAGATCTATATAAATGTAGTATGAAAGTTGGCATAGACTCAAGAAAATAATTATTTTGAATAGGGAGAGAGAATATTTATTATCAGAGATCAAAGTTAATTTTGAAAAGTGTCTTCTTACTGAAACTTACCCTTAAAGAACAGATGACATTCTTTTGGTTTTGCTTGAATGCATCTCAAAATATTACTGATTCTCCTTTGAAGCTTTGTTTACTTGATGTTGTGACATCCCCTCACCCTGTTTTATATATTTAAAAGCATAATAATAAATTGAAAATTAGTTGTGTTTGGAGAATTTTCTGACATCCCTTGTGATCTTTCAACATACGCTGAATGTCATGAAGACACAGATTGGGAGCACTGCTTAGATACAAAATTCTAAGCAATGGAACATCCTGCTCAATTGGCCTCAGCTCCTTCAAACTTTTTCTTAGATGTTTTAAAATTTTTTTATGTATGTGTGTACACACACACACACACATACACACCTGTATGCATGTATATATACATATGTGTGTATGTGTATATATACTACGTATATATACACAAGGTCTGACAATTCTATTTTTGAACTTGCCACCGTGCACTTATTTTCGCAGCACTATACAGACAACTTGGTAAGGTTTCATAACCTTGGTGAGTCAGTGTCACACAGCTATGTTCATGTTGACATGTGGTGGTATCTTTCTGAGTGGCGTTCATTATTATTGATGTGTGTTTTTGTGTGCTGTCGTGAGAATTTTAGAGCTTGAATTAGAGCAGTGAACTAACATTAAATTTCTTGTTAAACTTAGTAAGAGTGAGAGTGAAATTAGGGACATATTAGTCCAAGTAGATGGGGATAATGCCATGAACAAAATGCCAGTGTACAAATGGATTAAATGTTTTTCTGAGGGGAGAGAAGGCATCACTGATGAAGAGAGGTCAGGGTGGCTGGTAATGAGTAGAACTGATGAAAACATTGTGAAAATTTGCCAAATATTTCTTCAAAATCACTGGTTGACTGTGAGAAGCATAACAGACCAAGTACACATTGATAGAGAAACTGTTAGGAAAATCTTAACTGAAAATCTTATGAGAAAGGTGTGAATGGCATATGCAAAAATGGTCCCAAAGGATCTCACCAATGTACAAAAGCAAAGGAGAGTCGAAGTTTGCCAAGACCTTTTTGAGAGGCAAGATAATGCTTTGGGACATGTTACCACTGGTGATGAAACATGGCTATTCCAATATGACCGTGAAACAAAGTGTCAGAAATGGAAGTTGGCCAATTCTCCATAACTAAAAATGTCCCATCAGTTCAAATCAGGAGTCCAAACAATGTTGCTAACCTTTTTTCATATCAGAGGGCTTGTTCATTATGAATTTTGTACCAATTGGACAAACAGTCAAGCAAGCTGACTATTTGGAAGTGTTGAAAAGGCTGTGTGAAAAAGTTAGATGAATGTGACCTGAACTTTTCACCAACGACTCATGGCTCTGCATCATGACAATGCACTGCTCATGGGGCACTGTCTGTGAGGGAGTTTTAGCCAGTAAACAAATAACTATAATGCAATACCCTCCCTACTCACCATGACTTTTTTTCTTTACCTGAAGATAAAGGAAATATTGAAAGGAAGACATTTTGATGACATTCAGAACATCAAGGGTAATCTGATGGCAGCTCTGATGGCCATTCCGGAGAAAGAGTTCCAAAATTGTTTTGAAGGGTGAACTAGGTGCTGATGTCAGTGCATTGCTTCCCAAGGGTAGTACTTTGAAGGTGACTGTAGCAATATTCAGCAATGAAGTATGTAGCACTTTTTTAGGATGAGTTCATGAACTTAATTATCAGACCTTGTATATATATATATTTTATACTTTAAGGTTTTTAAGCTTTGATTATTGCTGAATTTAGCCAGCCAAAAACAACCACATAGAACTTTCAAAGCTTATTAGTTCTGGCTAGGTTAGCTTAGGTTGAGTAGGAGGTTGAATAGATGACTTCTGAAGTTCCTTTCAACTCTGAATTTTATGATTCTGGGAATTTATAACATCCAAGAATCACAGAATGTAGAACAGTAAGGAACTTCAAAATAGTCTGGTCCATGCTACTCATTTCACAGATGATGAAAGGTACCCAAAGTGAAGAGATGGAAGTAGAGTTCAGAGAGGTGGAGAGTTAGGAGTGGCAGGAGGGCCAGAGATTTGGAGGGTGGAGGCCTGACCTAACATAACTGGTCAGTTCAGTGACCTGAACAGAAAGGAAGAAGGCAGGCCACACAGAGCTTCAGCAATTATTCCAGGAAATTTAATCACAGAGGTTGGCCTGGAGTGTGAATGGGCCAGAGTCACCATCAGGAATCAGCAGTGGTCACTCTGACTGAGGTCACCCCAGCAGGTAACACTGGTCAGACTTCTGGATTTCCTTCCACTAACATGGCTGCTTCTCCTGGTTTGCCAGAACAGTGTCCAAAGCTGATTTTGCTTTGTTCTCATGTTTCTAACTTTTCAGATTGGCTGGGTAGCCCATAGCTGGGTCCTGCTCCATCCTCCATGGCTTCTGGCCTATTCGTGGCCTTATTCTGCTTTTGGGTCCTTCCTTTGTTCCATTTTCAAGGGTCTTTGTTTTTATAACCCTGAGTCTGGGGCTGAACCCTCTCAGTTTTTCAGCATGCCTGGAGTTTTCCCACACTGGCAGGATAGACTCTAGATTACTTCACTGTTGCTAACTTTAGTTATTCTGCCATCACTACCTGCTGTAAACTGTTTGGTCACCAAAAAAAGAACAAAATGAAACATGACAAAAAAACAAAAACAAAAAATAGAAAAACCTCACCCAAAACAAACAAACAAATAAAAAAGCCCCCAAATTCAGAGAAGCTTGGATTAAATACCTCCTTTATTTGTTGAAGCCACTCTCATTCACCACTCTGATGAGAACCATCTGCTTCCTAGTGCCAGGCACTCCACACTCATCTCTAGTATCTTTTGTTTCTTTCACCAGACATTTGAACACAGTTGACAGCGTTTGGCATTCATCATGCGATCATGCTTCGGGACCTCTGTTTCAGTCAATTTTTATGGAGAACCTTGGAAAAATGCACAATACATGGCATCAACAAGCCCATGTGTCACTTTGACATAGGTTTTCCCTCATGCTGTTTGGATCATACACTTATTAGACATTTCAGGGCACCTTTTTTATAGAGCAGTTGATTACTTCACCAGAATTGGTGGGATCAAGTGAATCATCTCAAACAACATGGTTATCCAGATTATTCGCTGTTAATGTTTTTATGTAAATTACTTTCCCAAAGTACAGCAGTAGCCTTGCATTTGGATTTTATTTACTTATTTAAGATTCAACAACGAAAGATGGGCATGCTTGACACTTTCAAAGTCATGTGCATTATTTGTCTCAGTTAAAATGGTACATATCCAATCAGAGTGACTCAAAATCTAAAGGGAAAGTTAGGGTTTAAATAAGTACATGAGTAATTATTATCCCAAGAAGCACATGGAATTTCCTTTCTGATTCAAGTTTGTTTCCTAAACTAAAAGTTTCTGGTTTTAGAATCTTTCATCTAACTTTCTCAAATTTTTATGAAACTTTTGAATGCAGTTTACCCACATTTTTAAGAATATACAGGCAGATATATCAAATTCTTTGTTGGTTATATACTCACTCTTAACTTGTAAATTCTTGTTTTTAGAATGTTTTAAAAATGGGGACATCAGAATTTACTAATTTGATTTTTCCTTTTTTTGTTATATTTGAAATTTCACTAAGTGGCATTTCATTTAGACTGCACTATATAATAAATTTACATTATAATCTAATATAATTTATCTTTGGAAGGCAAAATACTGAAAAAGTCAGAAGATATCAATAAAGAAAAAGCATAGCATGAAGTTATATATATTTTTAGTAAGTTTAATTTAGCATTTTCTTAATAGTACCTGAGGTCTCTTTTCTAAGAATGTAAGATTCTTAAATATATCTTGTTCATTTTTATGCCTATTTTATGCTTTGCACACAGTAGGTACTTAAGAATCCATATATTTTTTTTACTGACATAATAAAGAGAAATATGAAGCCAGGAGAATTCTTTAGGGATGAAATGCTTCTGTTTAAAATATATACATGATTAGATTAAAAATAAAAGTGGGCTTTTAGTCTAAATTGTTTAAAGAAATTTTCTCAATTTCCAGCTTAACTGTGTACCTAGCAGGCTATCACTGCTGTTAAGCTAGTTTGTCATTGTCACATACACATTTCATGAAATGCAAAAACAAAATATTCAATGACTACCTTAAGTTAAATATAGTGAATCTAATATAGAAATTGGAGGCCCATTAAAATGAACATTTCTATTCTATTAGTGTCATTTGTTTGAAAAGCACAGAGATGGGGCATTATTATTGAAAAGCAATTACATTTTTCAAATGGACTACATTTCTAAAAACTATATTTCTTAGGATTACCTGGTGGTCTCTAAGGGACTAGAACTATATCTGATATATGTGATTATAGTTGGCAAGGTTCTGAGAGTAAATATCCTTAAACTTGGTATTTAAAGAATGTTTAATAAACAAGAATGTTTATAAATGTGTTGGCAGGAAGTACAGAAATCAAGAAGGGATAATGACATATCCCGAGGCCAGCAAAAAATGGACACCTTCACTAAGCAGAGTCTAGGGCTAGGGGTGTGAGCAGTGACTAGAACCTAGAGGGGTAGCTTTGTGAAGAGAGACGCCTGAGAGCCACAGTGTGCATTCTGCTGAGGACCAAGCAAAACCATGTTGAGCAGACATCCCTCACTCTCCTTCCACTTTGGATCTCCTGTCAGTGCCTCCAATTGGAACCTATAGGAAGCCAGAGAGAAGAGGAGGATCCCTTTGATGAAAAGCATTATGGGTCAGCCTTGTAGGGCAGAGAATAGGGTGAAAATGGTAGAAAGCAAACCTCAGAGGTGTGGCATTCAATATATTTTGGTTGAATACATGAATAAATGAAAGGCTGCGTACCGCTTTTCTTAATGGATAGTGTTGTTTCTTTCAACTAACAGTGGCTTCTTGAAAATCTGCATTATTGCTTGAATGAGATAAATAGCATTTAGTGAATACCTATATGTGCAAAGCATTTTGCCAGGCCTCTTGCTGTCAATACTAGAGAACTTTCTAAGAAAATTAAGTGCTGGTGGAGTTGTATCTTCCTATAATAGATACTGAAAACAACCAAACTAGTGTTGACATTAAATACTTTTAGGTGACATGAAGTAATCCAAAGCACTTCATTTCAAGTAAATTTGGGAAGTTTGCTCTTTAAGGCAATTATATAGTGCAGCTCTGTCTAGTAGAGCTTTCTGCAGTGATGGAAATGTTCTATATCTGCACTGAAACAGTGGCCTGGCCCCTTGGGGGCTATTTGGCACTTAAAATTGGGCTAATGCAATTGAGGAACTGAATTTAAAAATTTTAGCCACATGTGGCCAATGGCTCTCATCTTGATTGGACAGTGCAGCCATGATAAATTGTTATGTAAATGTGTATTCCTTGATTTATTTTTTGTATGAAATACATTTTGAAGTTGGATCTTGCATTTTTAGATTTTTGAGATTGTTAGCCTTCATATATAGGAATCTTGCAAATACTGGTGACCACAATGTAAAGAGAAAAGAAATCAAAAGCAATTAAAATGGAACAGGTCCTAAGGCTTTGACTACTAAAAGCAAAACAAAGATACAAGAACATTTTTATGTTATATAGTATATGCTTTACAAATGTAGATTATATTTATTTAGATTTGAGTTATATTTTAAAATAGAACACTGTGTCTAGGTTTCTCATTAAAAAATCTACTTCAATTAAAAAAGCAATACATTTATTTCTTTGGTGTAGTTATTTTGGATATATGATCCTTAATTACCATACTAATTGCTTTTATGTATAAGCAGTTGGATACAAAGAAAAGACTGAAAGAATTAAGATAATGAAGATAGGAAATCTAATGTACACACCTAGAAAAAATATGACTGATGATATACTTTCTCTTCAAGAATTTGATATTTAGTGGCTTCATTTTATTTTTTGCTTATTTTCTTAGCTTTATTGGATATATGTATGTATTGTATATAGTATACATATATTTAGCTTTATGATAAAATCTGAGAGTTCTCTTGACCCTTTTCATAACACTCTTTTTTTGCTTTTAGCTTGTCTTCAGGAATCTGTGCATCTTAAGTGCAGAACCTGAAAAAAAAAAAACAGTCACTTGAAGTTCATAATTATTCCATAAGGAAAAACAGATTATCACATCATAAATAAGACATATCACCTGTAATGCAACTGAAAAACTTTTCAGGGCATGGGCATTTAGTTCACAAGCATTTTTTTTCTGATTATTCTTACTCTTTTCAAGTCTACCTTTTACCTACGGTACCTTTTCCACATTATTCCTTATTTGATCTGTATTCCATAGGGTATAACAATCATATATGAGACTGTCTTTTAAAAGGAACAGGTTATAAGTTCATTATGACAAAATTTCTAAATGGCTCTTTTACAAATCCAATAATATTTTTGTTTTGTATATTGTGGTAACTTACATAACATAAAAGTTACTATTTTAAACATTTCTAATTGTACAATTTTGTAGCATTAAGTATAATAAATTCATCTTGTTGAACCACTCATGAGTGTTCTGTAATCCTTAATATTTATAGGTGATGTTTCCAGTTCATGGGGTGTTTTTCTGTTTTTTTTTTTCTTTTTCCAAAGAGAACAAATTATTCACAAATTCTCATTCATATCAGTATAGAAACATTTGTTAAAATCCTATGAGATGGCATTTTAAAGTGGATTAAGGGAAAGCTGGGATGGCTCAGCAGGTTAAGCGCTGGCTTTGAAGCCCTGGGGACCCAGAATCGAATCATGGCCCCGGCCCATGCGGACCCACATGCTGAACTGGGGTGTGCCCCCAGTTCAGTTCTTGCCGGTACCTAACGGTATGTGAGAGGCTGCCGGCCCAGTTCCTGCCCTGCGCAACCCTGTGCCCACCTGTGGAGCAAAACTATATGGAAAACTAATGTCAACTATGGAGACTGCTCTGGGCCCTCCCCCTTCTCTCTGTCTTTCTCTGTCTCTGTTTCTCTCTGTCAAAAATCAATAAAAATAAATCTTTAAAGTGGATTAAATGAGCAAAGCTATTGTAAACTTGTTTATCCACATGCAAAAAGAAGTTGCTGAGGTAACTTTTAAAATGCCAGTGGCACTTTAAATAGGAAGGTGCAGTTATTTTTCTTCTTTCCATTTCACTCTTGAAGGAATTTGTTTTCAGAGACCCAAATACCACTATAGGACAATGACATGCTCTGTGGAAGAAAGGTTATGGTTGCAGTGTATAGGATATGATATGCCACACTTTGTGACTCACCTTGCTTCTGTGTATTTTTCAAGTTTGTGTAATATCCAGACTTAAGCTTCCTTTCTCTTATTCATTTGAATTCTTGAGATGATACTAATACAATAGTGAACTTTTAACTTACTTTCATGCGTGATAAAACATATAATTAACCCATAATTTTTTGTGAAAATATAAAAGATAAAGCCAGCTTTCTTCCACAACATGGGTTACACCTACTTACCTGTTGCCATAGTAACCAGGTAAACACTACTGAAATCAAATGGGCATCAAAAAGTTTCTCACACAATTTGTGTTGAGAATTCTTTATAGGATCTTTTTAAAAATACCTTAGGGGAAGGAAAGATTCAAGTAATAGAAGAGCAGAAGTCAAACTTTATTTCAATATAGTATAATAAGAGAGTCGAAGGGGTGGAAATCTGTATTGCTGAGAAGAGTTTTCTGAGCAGACTGTTCTGGTATTTTATATCAATTATGTGCAGCTATTGCTTTGAATACATTTTGCTGTCCTGCTGAGATTTCCTTTTTACAAATCCTGGAGCAATTATAAGATGGAAGTCTGGAATGTATAAACAATGTCCTTTGAACAGTAATTGAGCCTCATTCTTATAAAAACTCAAGGGGAGGAATGTATTACCTTTTATTGTATGGTTCTCTGCCTTTCCTCTCTTTTTAATCATTGCACAGAAACTAGTGTCTACTTTGAGTGCAGAAAACATGATTTTTTTTTGCCTAGAAATACTTCCAAATGATTATTTTCATCAAATTAACAAAATATCTCTGGTGTTATCAGATGATAACTAATATACTTAATACCTGTTCAATATACAAGTGTCTGTTGATTATATATTTCTATGTTTCCAGTCTCTAATAGATTACCTTTTGTCCATAGGCCTGGAAACAAAACACTGCACCAGCACAGTATTCATGGGGGAAAATATGACACCCTTAGAGCATAACCTTAGACTGAGTTTCCAAATGTCAGCTTGTTTTGTGTGACAAAGCAATCTTCACTAATCATGGCAAACAATAAATAAAATCCTAAAGAGAAGTCAGTGTCACTTGGAGTTAATTGTAAAAAGCCCGAGCTCCATTATTTTGCTGAACTTCCAGCCCTTATGCAATGTTTACAATAAGATTTGGAGAGTTGCCTAGCATTGGAATATATACAATTAAACAACACAGTTCAACAGCGCTTTTATGTCAGCACTGCTAAAAGACCGCCGTTATACTCACATGATAGTCATTCTTGGAACTCTTAACATAAACAGGAATAGAGAGCATTCATTTGTAATTATATCTAAGTGCATACGGGGTTTTATTTTATTTTATTCACATAAACCCCCCATGGAAACTAAAGATAGCAGTAATAAAGGGATCACTGAATGAGAATTATTTCTTTTATTGTCAAAGAATGTAATACTTTTATTTTGTTTGCAACACAGCCTAACCACTCAGCTCTTTGGACTTTATGTAAGCTTATGTAAATAAGGGAGATTGTGTTTAAATTTATTACAAACTGAATTTTTTTTTTTTTTTTTTTTTTTTTTTTTTTTTTTT
>PVKE010042613.1:0-13679 GCA_004027555.1 Craseonycteris thonglongyai
TAAAATCCACTCAGTGCTGTGCCAATCACAAAAACATTCAAATAATGAGGGAGTTATAATTTAGTTGAAGACAGAAAATTAAGATTATAAAAAAACATTGACAAGTAAAATTACTTGCAAAGTTTCTTGTTTTGTACTCCTACTAAATATTAACAGAAGCTTTGAACATTTTGTAATGGAAAAAAAATCGAGGCTTCTTCTTGAGGTAATTGCAGGTTATATAATTTAGCGTAACCCTTCTACTGAAGATAGTGTTCAAAGGTAAATGAAATAAAAATTGCATCTTCCACAAAAGCATCAGAAAGCTAACAAATATGAAGCAATTGATGCCTGGATCCCAAAGGGAGGAGCAGAGCACCTAGGACTGCACTAGCAGCATTATAATTGAGAAGGATCTAGAGGACTATTCTGTGCTTTTGAGCTGCCTGGAGTGGTCAAGGGGACAAAAAGTGGAATCTCAGTCTGGATAAAGGTGTAAAGCCTGGTTAAAGAACCTGTGTTTCATGAAGCAATCAGAAAGGGCTCTGTACCTTGGAGATAAAGATAAACCAAACCAAACCAAAAGGAAAACAACAACACCCCACCCCACCCTGCAAAAAGAGAACCAAAAAAGAGGAACTCTCACACTCTACTCTTTGGAACTTGGAAACACTGTGTCCATAATGCCATTGTCTTCTTGCACCTTACAAATACATGAGGTCTGACAATTAATTTTGTGAACTCATCGTAGAAAAAGTGCTATTAATACACACCTCATTGCTGAATATCACTACAGTCACCTTCAAGTACACCATTGGAAAGCTATGTACTGATACGAGAGCCTAGTCCACCCTTCAAAGTAATTTTGGAACGCTTTTTTTGAAATGGGCATCAGAGCCATCATCGTATTACACTTGATGTTCTGAATGTCATCAAAATGTCTTTCTTTCAATACTTCATTTATCTTTGGCTAAAGAAAAAAACCATTGGGGGATAGACCAAGTAGGTAGGGAGAGTGTTCCAATACAGTTATTTGTTTACTAGCTAAAAACTCCCTCACAGACAGTGAGCTGATGCATTGTAGGGATGGGAGAGCCATGAGTTGGCAAAAAGTTCAGGTTGTTGTTGTCTAACTTTTTCACGCACTCTTTTCAGCTCTTCCAAATAGTCAACTTGGTTGACTGTTCACTTGGTACCAATTCATAATGACCAATCCCTCTGATATAATAAAAAGGTTAGCAAGATTTAGACTGACAGAACTTTTTCAGTTGTGGAGACTTGGCTGACTTCCATTGTACACTTAGATGCCTTGTTTCAGGGTTGTATTAGTACACCTGTTTTATCACCGTGCTGACACAGCCCAAAGCATTGTCTTGCCTCTACAAAAGATCTTCGCAACCTCAAGCTCCACCATTCTCACAACAACACACAAAACAATGAACAACAAAGAATGCCCCTCAGCAAGAAACTGCCACACGTTGACATGAACACAGGTGTGAGACACTGTGTCATGAACCTTGCCAATTTTGTACAGTGCTGCCAACATAAGCACACAGTGGCAAGTTCATGAACTTAATTATCAGACCTCATAAACATGATGTACCCCTTTTCTCCAGGAGAACATCATCCTGTGATTTATATTAATTTTTAAATAAATATTCCAATACATGATCAAAGTAAATCTGGCATACCAGATAACAGGTAACATGCAGCAATACCAATGGGGGAAATGTAAACAAATAATAGAAACAGCCTCAGACATTACAATTAGAAGATATATTTTGTAAAACTATTGTGCTGTTCATGCTACACTCAAGTAGTTAAATACAAATATAAATATTTCAAAAGGTAACCAAAAACTATAAAAAGTAACAATATATGAAAAAGAGCATATTTAAAATGTGAGAACAAAAAGATTTGATAATCAAAGCAAAGAATTCAATGGGTGGACTTAAAAGCACATTAAGTACAACAGAGAAAGATTTATTTTACTGATCTATATCTCTTCACCTTGTATTATTCCTTCTAGCATGTCTGTCTCTTTATCCAAATTTCTTCATTTTATAAGAAAATCTGTCATATTGGATTAGTGCCTACCCTAATGGCCTTATTATCTGAACTAATTAGATCTGCAACAACCTTTCTAAATAAAGTCACATTCTTAGACACTTGGGGTTGAACATCAATATATGAATTTTTAGGACACAATTCAATCTGTAATAATGATCCTAACCACTTACTTCTCTATATCTGACTAATAAAACAGAAAATCTCTAAGTGTCTCCTACCTTAAACACGATAGCTGTCAGCTCACTCTCATCTAAATGTTATATAAAAGTTATGCTTAGGAAAGATTATCCTTTATTCTTTAATACCTATATCACAGAACATTTCACTAATGCTTGATTCCTTTTTCATTCCTTCATCATAGATCTTAGCTCCCATTTTTGTACCTTAATGCTACAGAAGCTAATTTAACTTCCTTAGTTTTTTCATCCTGAAGATATTATGTCAATTTATACCATATTCTCCATAATTAAGTCCATTCCTACTTGTGTATTCTTGTAATCTTTCTTGCTCAATCTTCTTGAATGCTTTGCTGAATGTATTTATGGATTTCTTTCTGTCTCAGTTTGTTCATACTTGTAGCAAAGACTAAACTTTCATTACTTTTCAAAATGATGAAAAAGAAAAGCCACTTTGGAGATAGATCAGACAGACAAAAATGTGCCACTTAGTTCTTCACAATCCCAGATCAAATATTTCTACTTGTAAAAATGAGGCTAGATCTTAAAATTCACATTGCCATATAGTATAGTAGGAAGAGTTTGCCTTTTAGAGTCAGACACACCTGAGTTTAAGTCCTAGCTGTCTTTAGGAAATGGTGTTTACCATCTTTCTTATCCACACAATGAGAGTACTGATCATAAATAATCTACTTCACAAGATTTTTGTATGTATTAAATGGAATCACATTAGAGAAGGGTCTTGGTAGATAGTAAATTTCAATAGGTGATATTTCCTTCTTTTTTCTTCTTACTTGGTCAAAGTTGCACACATGATCCAATTTCTAACTTGGAGAAAACTCAACTAAATGTCCTCTGGAAATTAAAATCCACTGGTAATGCCTGATTTTATCTGCTTTGGAATGTTCTCTTACTCATAGAGGCTTTCAACCTACCTCAAAAACACCCTAATCACAACCCATGTCCATCAAACCTGCTGTAGTCTTTGTCAATCTTGATACATGTAAGTATATAACCTTTCTAATTATACAATTCACCAGTGTATCTATGAATAGTTTTTAATCACTATTGGCTTATGAATAATTAAAAATCAAAACAAGTAGATCTCTTTAAATTATTTTTATTAACTTAAATATAAGTTGTTTAAGTAATCAGATATATTTTTCAGCATGATTTATGATATCTTGGGGCCAACAGTGTTTTCCTTCCTCCAGGAAAAACACTACTCCAAGTTCATAACACCCTGCATGACAAACCAGGATTGTCTATACAACTGGCATTGGTCCCATTTGTCTTCATAATAGAACTCTGAGTTTGTTTACTTTCTTCTACAAAGGGCATGTCCTTCATGGAAGACAAGACCCCTTCTAGCCTCAAGGTGTGAATCTTTCTAGATTCAAGCCCATCATGCTGAACAAACTTTCCTTGCCAGCTGATCTGCTAAGGCATAAAGGACCAACTTCAGGGGCATAGTTTGAAGGTCCTCATGCTTGATTTAGTGTGCTGTCACCTTCATCTTAATTTTGTGTAAGGAGCCCTGCACTTTCATTTCGACTTTGGACCTGAAAATTAAGTAGCTGGTCCTGCAGGCACGGACATGTGATCCAGAGCTGGGTAATGAGATGTGATGGGGAGACTGCTGGGAAGCCGCAGGAACATTTTCTTCTCAGTTCATAAATATATAAAACATCTCTTTTTCTACCTCTGGACACTGGAAATATGCATTTGATGTCTGCAAATAAAACCATGTGGAGAACTGCCCAAGAGGATACATCAGCACTGAGGATTACATGGTCACACCGAACCCTATAATATTATATTGTCATTTATTTATCATTACTTGAAATCACACACACACAAATATGTATTATTGGAGTCACTTTTAGTTATATTTCCTGCTATATGCAGACCAAAGTATCAATTTATGGTAAAAATAGTCATTTTCCACTCATAGTTCATTATTGTTTTTCCTTAGTAGAAAAATCCGCTTTATTTGAGTCTGTGATGCATCTAGTCACTAAATTTATCATCCTCTCTTGCCATTACTGGTGATATGTGACAAATTCTAGCAAATGAAATGAAAATAAAAGTCACATGGAATTTACAGGAAGATTGTTTCAGGAAAAAGTGATTCAGTTGAGAGGAAGACCTTTACCTTGCCCTCCTTTCTTCTGTATTCTTCCTAAAATAAAAATGGAAAGCTGGAGCTTCAGCAACCATGTTAAAACATGAGGTATTCCTAAATTTAGAAGCCTCACTAGGGCAGTTGAGCAGATACACAGAGGAACCTGGGGTTCTGATGACTGCAGCCGCTATAACAGTTTTGACCTATATGTTTCTGGATTTATGTTAACTGTGAGAGAATTATTTTCTATCTTTGTTATGTTGACTTTCCTGTGACATATTGTCAGAACTAATCCTCAATGATATACCATATTCATTTATATTTTCTAAAATGCAGAAATTGGCTTTATTGCCAAAATATATCCATATGTTCAGTAAGCATAAATTCAGTTTTTTTAAGGACTGTTTCTATTTTTTTAGTGGCATGTACATGGATAAAGCATAATGTCCCTTCCATGAATCTTCCCTCCAGTGTTTTCTATTGCACAACATAAACACATTCGAGAATCTTAGATTGTTAATTTTGGCTTGAAGATAAGATGTGGTTTCTATAAAATGTGAGCAAGAGGAAAAAGAATATGATCTAGAAAACTGGTTTACTACAGAGGTAGGCAAAGCTCTTTGGATTTTAAACCTAGTCTAGAATGGTATGAAAGACTGGATTCCTCATTTTCACACACATGTTTTTCTTCTGGAGGGATCTTTTTTGGGCTTTCAAAGTAGATTGAGAGGTTCCAGGTGAACATACACAAAATGAGGCACATGTTTGAGAAAGGGAAGACAAATTGGCATCCAGACTACAACATAATAGTAGATCAAAAAGTGCTCTGAAACGTGCCCATCAATTTAGCCACTATCTTAATATGGAATAGAATGTCATGAAAGTTTTATATAATAAATTACTTCCCCAAATTGTGGATTGGACTAGATTACATATAAATAACCAGCCCTATTCAACCTATCTGGCCCCATCTCTTACTAGTTCCTATATGTCTCGTTTTTCCTCACCTACAGTGAGATATTCCTCTGTATGTTTACATCTTCTAGTCTGACACTAGAGCACTTAGCACTCAACACAGAATTGTTGATATACAATCTTCTCTTCACAATCAGTGAGCTCTTAGAGGGAAAGGAGTGTACTTTTTCCACATTTGTCTGTTAAAGTGTAGCACAACACCTGCCAGAAAATAAGCAGTTTGTTGATGGAAGAATATATAATTTACAGAATAATTAAGGCAATCTAATGCAACACTACAGCCGGCTATAGATTATCTCTGTTCAACAATAAACCTTTCCACACAGTATCTTGTACATTGTAGGGTGCTAATACTGTAAAATCTTGAGATAACATGCTCAGAAATATGATAGATTAGGATGTTAAATGACTGGCAATTTGGCTAGTTCCCATTCTTAAATAGTGAAGGGCTAATATTTTAATCTTCCAAGGCAGGGATGAAGGAAATAAATTACAGGGCAAGGACAGGTTGGGAAGTAGTTCTCCTTATTCCCATTTTTTTCTTGCCTCCAGTTCCCTAAAGGAGGATAGAGAAAAAGGTGCCAATTGCCCAAGATTTTGGAAGTTTGCTGCCACGAGGCCCAGAATCTTTTCAATCAATCAATATTTACACTTGAACAAGCAACTACCACCAGTACGCACCATGCTATACAAATACTGGGGTGAATTTAATTTACATGAAGACATCACCAAACTCCTGGTCTAGCTAACAACACAAAGACAGCTTAGGCTTGCAATACTATGAGTTCACATTTTATGCCATCCAACCAATTATTGTGACCCTGATTAGAGTGGGTTCACATAGTAATTCAACTAAAAAGATGAATATAAAATAAAACAAAAAATAAAACTAGAGTCACATAATTAATTAAGCCGATATATCTATGACTGCTCTGAAAATGTAGCGGTAGTTCTTGATATGATTGGAACTATGTAAACAAGTTCAGAAGTAACATAAACTCTGCTTATAGTACTAGATGTTAAAAGACAAATATCCTTAGTTTCTAACAGGAGTAAAACAGAAAAATAAAAATCTACCTGATCTACATAATATAATGTTTTCTAACTATTTTGCTCATAATGTGCTTTCTGAATACAAAATGATAATTCTTCATTAAAACGTATTTTTAAAGTTCAACAGTGGGGACTGGGAATAGCGCCAGCTAACCAGCCATTAAATTATAGCCCATGCATTTTAATAAATCTATCTGTATTCAAAATATCTGAGCTAGTCAATGAATCATAAATTAATTGTGTTAAAGAAATTTTGCATACTGTAAATTTAAGTGTCTTCTAGTTTTAAATAAATAAATATTAACCTTTTGTATTTAACATTATTATAAATGTTATAATGATAAGTAGATGAAGATAGATATTTTAGTTTTCAGAATTTCTAGAAAGGATGGAAGATAAAAAGAATATTTATGGTAAATTATCTATTCAAAATGCAACTGAGTAAAATAAAAAATTTTATGTCTCTAAACAAAATGTAAACCACAATACACAAACCCGTAAACACAATTCTAATACAATAAAGTAGGGGCACATATACATCTAGAACATAAATCAATTAAAATACCACAGTGTTATTATTATAAAAATAATGATATCCAATGTAAAACTTTAGAAATCCTAAAAAACATAAGGACTCAAGAAAAAAACACTTGTAGTTTTCAAAAGCAATTGCTACAGGAATTACATTTTGGTATAAAATCTTCTAATCTTCTCACCATGCATTTTTCACGTGGTTGAAAATATTTTAAAACTGTTTTTGTGATACCTTTTCTTTTAATATTATTTTTCTCTTAATAAATACTTTTCATGCTAATTTACTCTTTAAATAATTCATTTTCAAACATCATTCATTAAAATGCAAATGCTTAATACAAAAGAGTACATTTTATCAACACATCTTCACAGTCTGAGTTTCTGACCCTTGTTAAGAATCACTATTTGTTTGTCAGTTAATTAACTATACTCATTGTCTATCAAAATATTAATTTGATAAAAATTATCATGCATTAGATTCTTTATCCCATTAATAATAATAACAACATATAATGATAACATCACTATTACACACTGATCTCTTACTATATTACAGGTACTAGATTAGAGTTTTAATTCTTAACTTTATTTATGCATTCATTCTCTCATATGCATTTATCCAAGTATACACTCAACAAATATTTCTTTAGCAACTACTTCTGAAGAGATATTCTTAAGCAAAACTGATTCTGTTCTCACCCATATGTATCTTTTAGTTCACTTATGGATGCAAGTGAGTTTAACATATATATGCTATATTCATTAATGAGCATTGTAAATTATGACCTATTTTGTAATACTGATATATGCAAAATAGGTCAAGTTCTTCAGGAAACAGACTCTGAGAGACAAAATAGCATGTAGAAAGTGTATTGTGTTGAATTCTTGGGATCAACACCTTTGGAGAGTGAAGCAAACAGGATTGGACAGAGTGAGGAGCTTAATGAAGTAAAGGGTGTCCCAAACTTCACGCAAGATTTGAATTTTGCGTCATTTGTGTGGTAAAGTGTTGCCAACAACAAAAAAAAGACAGCGTGACAGCTGACAGTTCAGGGTTATTAATAATGGAGCAGCTACACAAAAGAACAATGAGTTTTCATTGTTGAACAGTGAAAATTTACAATTTTTAATTATAAACCTGTGTTTTCTATCAAAATTACTTCTTGTGTGAATTTTGGGACACCCTCTACCATGCAGTTACAATAAAGGTCTCAGTTGATCCCATAAACAGCTCTGGAGCTGGCCTGGCCTTTCAGATGTCCAGCCTTGAGCAAAATTGATTAGAAATCTACACTCTCTTGTGAACCAACCATTGGATGTATGCTGCTCTTGGAAATAGAGAGGCACTGGGCAAAGCTCCATTCAGTTAAGATCCGTTCATGCAGAGGGACTCAGCTAAGAGCTAGCAGCCACCATACTCCCTGCAGCGGAGGAAATGACTACCACTGTCCTGAAGGGGAGATCAGGGTGGCATAACACAACACATAGAGTGAACCGCTGTACCATTTAGACACACTTTATTCAGTAAATTCTGGAAACAATTCTTCCAGGAATCTGGTTGGTCTCTTTTCCTAGAGAAATGCTTTAGAGCAAGGGTCCCTGAACCCCTGGCCATGGCATGTTACGAACTGGGCCACACAACAGGAGGTGAGCAGTGAGAGAGAGAGAATGAAGTTTCATCTGTATTTACAACCTCTCCTCATTACTCCCATTACTTCCTGAGCTCCAGCTCCTGCCCGGTCAGCAGCAGCATTAGATTTTCATAGGAGTGCAAATCCTCTTTTGAATTATGCATGTGAGAGATCTAGGGATCTCTCCTTGTGGGAATCGAATGCCTGATGATCTGAGGTGGAACTAAGGTGGTGATGATAGTGCTCAGGAGTGGCTGCAAATACAGATGAACATTAGCAGAGAGATGTGACTGCACAGCACCATGACCATCATAAATCAATCTTGCACATTCATATGAAATCCCTATCAGTGAGTGGCAAATGAAAATTAAACTGCACCTGGTGGCAGGATTTATAGTGGTATGTGAGTTGATATACTTCATTGCACAACTGCATCAGGTGGTAGGCTTTAAGTCAGAATCAGACACTTACCTTAGTCTGTGGATAGTCCCCCCATTATTTTATTTACCATTTCCATTCGTGCCTCTTTCCCACATTGCGTACTTGTCTCAGTCACAGTTTTGGTGAGCCCGCAACCTAACCCTTGCCAAAATGAGTAAAGAACAAAACATCGGGGAAGCCAGGATGGCTCAGCGGGTTAAGCACTCACTTCACCACCCTGAGGACTGAGGAGCAAATCCCAGCCCTGGTCTGTGCAGACCCATATGCTGAACTGGGGTGAGCTTCCCACGTGCGAGGCCCCAGCCCAGTTCCTGACCTGCTCAGCCCCCGCTCACCTGGGTGGAACGAAACCATGTTGAAAACTGATGATGTACCACTATGGAGACTGCTCTGGGCCCTAAAAAGCAGCTTGCAAAAAAATGGTTGAAGTATCACCTAAAACCATTTTGAATATTCTCTATCAGCACCTAAGAATGTCAGAAGTCAGTGCAAGATGTGTACTGAGAATGCTTATGGGACTTTAAAAGCAACAGTGTTGGGGAAGCTGGGATGGCTCAGCGGGTTAAGCGCTCACTTTGCAGTCCTGGAGACCAGGGATCGAATCCCAACTCCGGCCCATGTAGACCCACATGCTGAATTGGGATGTACCCCCAGTTCAGTTCTTGCCAGGGCCTATGTGGGAGGCTCCTGACCCAGTTTCTGCCCTGCGCAGCCCTGTGCCCACCTGTGGAGTGAAACTATATGGAAAAGTAATGCTGTCAACTATGGAGACTGCTCTGGGCCTTCCCCCTTCTCTCTGTCTTTCCCTGTCTGTCTCTCTCTCTCTCTCTGTCAATAACCAATAAATAAATAAATAAATAAATATTAAAAAAAAAAAGCAACAGTGTGTCAACTGTTCATGACAATTTTTGGACCTCTGCAGAAACAACAAAGATGACGTTTTAAACCATATTGTCACTAGAGTTGAAACTGGGTTCATCATTATGCACCTGAGTCAAAGCAGGAGTCCATGCAGTGACATGAGAAGAGCATACCACTCCCTAAGTTGTTCAAAGGGTCACAACTGGCTGGAAAAATTATGGCTACTGTTTTTTGGGATACGAAGGGTATATTGTTGATTGATTACAAGGATAAGGGTGTCACAATAACTGGGCAGTACTAGTCCAGTCTGCTGAAACAGTTTAAAAAATCTATGAATAAGAAGAGAAGAGATAAATGGGCCAGAGGGGTGTTGCTTTTGCACGACAACATGCGCATGCACAAGAGCGATGTTGCGTTGGCTGCTCTTCACAATTGTGGCTTCCAAACATTAAACCACCCTCCCTACAGTGCAGACCTGGCTCTGTCTGATTATTATTTGTTCCCAAACATGAAAAAAACAGCTTCGAGGAAAGAAATTTAGACAACGAAGAGGTTAACATTGCAATATCAGCATATTTGAAGGGCAAAAACAAAACATTTTTGAGGGTATAAATAAGTTTATTAAAAGATCTGAAAATTGTATTAGAGTTAAGGGTGCATATATTGAAAAAAAAAAATAGTTATTATACCCTTCTTCCCCTTTATTCCACGAATTTCTTGACCACCCCTTTTACCTCTCTTAGTCAGGATCCAACACCTTCAACTGCTACTTAGCAATCATTACAGAAATTATACCCACTCTGCTTCTGTCAGTTAAACCCTGCCACCATAATTCTATTATTTCAGGATTTTGTCACTGTCATTTTTACCCAGGATCACAGTTCTACCAAGTTCTATTATCAGCCTAGGCCTACAGCAGACTCTGCCACCTCCAACATCCGAGCATTGTTGATAACCCTCTCCCTTGTGTGTTTACTTTAGTGAGTAGGGTGTCACCACATGCTCCCAAGGGTCACAGAACACTAGCAGTTCCATCTGTTCTAACACACTTGCTTCTCTTCACCTTCTGATATCTTTTCCTATCATCTAATATAACCATTTTGTCAATTCTGTTTCATTTCTCTGAGCCATCATTTTCTCCAAACTTCCAAGAGCCATCCTAGCAATGGGTAAACATCATCTTCCGAGGTTTTGCCCAATGTTTTAAATCATGATTTATAAAAATGTGATCTCATGAGCAACATTTTTAACTCTCCCCGTTCAAATTTATTATTCTATTCCCTAACCCAGCACTCTTAGAATACAATTCCCCATATAACTCCTGGATCCTGTTAGTATCAGTTAACCAAGCTTTGTATTTCCTACTCTACCAGAAGAAACGTTAGAGGGAAATGCTCGCTACTGAGTTTCACTCTAACTGAAGACTATGTCAGGGGTTCCTCATTGACAGGCATGAAGGCAAGGAATCTTCAGATTCTTTACCTTCTGTTCCCCTTCCAAACTCTCCCACCATCCCCTATTCAAAGCCCACATTCTATTCTCAAGAAGCTCTTTACTTATCCAACTGTAAGTATGTGGTAAAGAAATAAATGTTGAGCAGAGAGTTTGGGAGTTTGTAGTTATTGTCACTAAATGCTTCTTCCCTCTACACTCAACATATTGTCCTTTCCTCCCTTTTTATAGACCCAACATTTTGCTGTATGTGGTTATGTTGTGACTTGACTCCAGTCTAGTAGTCAGGAGGGAAACATATGCTGATTTGCAAGGTGAAGGCACCCACACCGTCTTCAAGCAAGAGGAAGCTGAGAATCACTAGCCTCTTAACAGGGAGGAATAGTCATTTCTGCAAGAGCAGAGTTCAGGGTGATGTGGAGCTTCAACATTTTCAAGTACATCACCCTTGATGACTTCATCCTATGTCTCAGAGCACCACATTTTTTTTATCCAGGGCTATGATCTTGGCATAGCAAACTTGGTGGGACTAAAAATTCAACCTCCTTGGAATTCTGCCACTCTCATAATTAATTCCCTAACATGATCCTGGCTTTTTCTGGACTTAGTAGATAAAAGTTACTGATATGTTGTCTAAGAGGCCCTCTGGCTTTCACCCTCTCTCTTCAATTGGAGATTAATCACCCATACTCCTTCATTTACTTTCTCCAATGCATCAATGTCACTCAGCAGAAACTGCATAAATTTATTCCCCTTTCAGCTTTCTAGGGCAATTACATAACTTCTACCGAAAGGAACTTTTGGGGAAAATGCTCGCTACTGAGTTTCACTCTAACTGAAAACTATGCCAAAGCTTTCTTACCAACAGGCTTGAAGACAAGAAGTCTTCAGATTCTTTACTTTCTATTTTGCTTCCAAGCTCTCCCACCTTCCCATATTCAAGGCCTTTCTTCTATTCTCAAAAAGCACTTTTTACTTATCCAATTGTGAATAAGATGTGTTGAGGAAATAAGTGTTGACCAGAGAGAGTTTTAAGGTTTATAGTTATTGTCACCAAATGTTTCCTCCATCTAGACTCAATTTTCCCTGTATTTCTCACCATTTCCCAGTTTAAGACATTTTGCCTATACTTTTACTCTACTAGCCAAAGTAATTAACTGATAATACCTGAGGTTATGATTCCTTTATAGGGAAGACTTTCTTGATTAGGGACTCATGATATAATCATTCAGACACAAGGGAATAAAACATTAATTTTGTTTGGAATTCATAAATATTAAGCAATAGCATCATGGTGGAATTTTTTTTTCTGTGCAAAATCTTTATACATCATTCACCTACTAGCAATTATCAGCAAAACCAACATACTTCTTGGAAGAATAAGCTTCTGTCCTAGGGCATACTTTGTTATTCTGAGCAAAGTTATATCAAAGATAACTTTCTAGGACACAATTTTCTTACCTCACAAACAAAGGAGGGAAAGGCTAAGATCTTTTTAATATAATCTTTTCAATATCAATTTATTAAATTCTATTCAAGGTACACTTTAACCATTTTTTTAACATATTCACAATCATCTCATTTGACTTGTAAAAGAACAAAAGCAAATAGCATTTTATCCATTTTCTAAATGAAAAATACTGAATTCCACAAAGTTTGATTTTGACTACTCACTTAATATGTCTTTTCATTAGACTATTTACTCCATAGTGGCAAGAAATGGATCTTTCTTCTGACTATGAAAAATGTCACACAAAGGCATTTGATAAAGACTTCTTGAATAAATGAATTAATGAATACATCTAGCTATTCCCTGAAAAGAGAGAATCAAGCATAAAATTTATGGATAACAATATTTTTGAAAGTGAATTGATGCATTATTTACATAATTGTAAAGTTTTATGCAAATTTTTATGTATAAATAAAATCCATTTATAAATAATGATGACCTCTAGCATTTGCATTATATACATATATAAAACATATTATATAAACTTCTGTTTAAAAAAATGACATGTTAACATAGAAACATTATTACATATAGTTATCTTTAATTTCAAATCTAAAGAAAGGTGAATACACAGCAATAAATATGCCTTAAATCATTATAAAACACCAAGAGAAAAAGGGAAAATAGGGGTGAGACCCCAGCCCAGTTCCTGCCCTGTGCAGCCCTGCCCACGTGTGGAATGAAACTATGTGGAAAAACCAATGATGTGCAACTATGGAGACTGTTCTGGGCCCTCCCCCTTCTCTCTGTCTCTGTCTCTGTCTCTGTATCTCTCTCTCTGTCAAAAACAATAAAAAATAAATCTTACCAAAAAAAAAGGGAGAATGAACTTGACTATATTTTGTTGAAATTTGTTTAGGTTATTTTATTTT